>ML809001.1:178101-194619 GCA_009831015.1 Picea engelmannii
TGACACAATAATTTTATCATTTTCTTTTATATATGAAAACAAAATTTTGACACAATGTTTTATCGTGGAACCTTCAACCCAATTGGGAAAAACCAAAAACGCTTTTCTATTAACTACAAAATTTGTTTTACATGTTACATAGAAGGAAGATAATCTTCCTTTTCGATCAACACCAACTGATCAGGATGCACCCACACTCTTGTTCACCAACACCAATTGGTAGGAGGCTACGACCCCCTGTTTAGTTAGCTACAACTGACAAGGAAGCACCAACTCCCTCTGCAGGAACCAACTTGCCCTTGCACCACCCAACCACCCTTTTTTTCTGAATCTGGAAAAAACTTTTGTATAAAGTCTTTATTGCATCTTTCTCTGCTCCTGTGATTTAATATATCTTATGATTCGAACTACAAAGACATTTTATTCTCACCACTCTTTCTTGTTTATATATTCTTCAAAACAACGTGAGTGTTATACACTGTGTCCCTTTATTTGGACCATCACACCTCTTCATTTAACTTAACCATAATCATTGTTTTAACATTTTTATCGTGAAGGATATTTCATAAATTGATCACATTTATGGATCAATTTCATCCTTTTAACTCGATCCCGAATCTATGCATTTATTTGCAGAAACTGATTTCTGCAGAGGCGCTTCCTTCAAACCATTACATGTGACCGAGTGATACAAAATCATAGGCTTATCAATTTAGCGACGTATTACATCATGCCTTTTTAATCTCTTATTCCATATGACCAATGGCGGTGACCAGACGTTAGGCCAAATGAGTGCTTGAGCATTTATCAAATCAACGGTCATGATTTAATCCCCTGATGAGATGGACGACAATCGGGACTTCGGGACTTCGTCATTCGAGGCTTCGGGATTTCAACTTTTTAAATTTTCGAATAAGATTTCGTCGAACATATCGTACGGTTCACTTTTATTTCGCATAACTAGATCAATGGTCATGTTCGATCCTTACACTTATCCTTTCATTGCTTAATCCAATGGCTAGGACTTAATCAAGCATTTAGATGGATGGCCACCATTTACTCCAGGACTTCGGCATATGATCAATGATTGAGAATACACCCGAAATGATCTTCATATCGGACGACTCGTGTCCACTTCGGGACTTTGGCATTAGGGACTTCAGGACTTAGGGCATATTTTGGTGGTGAAACTCCTGAAGTAAAACTCTCGTTGTGACGTAACTTGCTTACGTCACTTGATTATGTGGCATGAGCCGAGTGTCTTTCACGTGTCACTCTGATTCTTGATTTTCACATACCTGAAATGCCAATTTCAACTTGACACTTGTCATTATCTGACTGTGCCATGTGTCATTTATTACGTGGTCTATCACATGTCCTTGCTGACATGGTCTACTGATGTAGAACTACTGATGTGACACATATTCATCTCTTTTATCTAACGGTCAAAATAGCATCCGAAGGGTATCTCAGATTGACGACTGAGAGTGACTTTAGAATTTTGTCTTTCAGGACTTCGGGTATTTCAATATCTCGATTTCACAAATCTTCCGAAGTGAGATTCCCGAAGCGTAACCTACTCACATATTTAGAACCAAAGTGAATTATGTTTGTTTGATCAAGATCTTAGATCGATAGCTCGATCTGTCAGTGATGTTGCTTTGCCTTGGTTTAAGTCTAACGACCCTCCATCTTTGCTTATCCTATCCTTCCACTTAAAGTGATCCGACGGTTGATGGATATTCGAATATTCGAATTTTCAATCATTTTTCCCTGCTTATCCTATCCTTCCATTTAAGGTGATCCAAAGGTCGTGAAGACTCCCGAAGAAGATTAACGATCAAGGATGATTTTGGAACCACAACTTGCGAGTGATTTAACTCATCACCCAAACTCCACAATTTGAAGTTGTGCATTGTTGTTGATTCAACCACAATCGTCGATGTTTGAATCTATAAGATCTGACGGTCTTGGATAATTGTGGGATTGGAAATAAAATGATATTTAATCCTCCTTTTAATCTCTGCAATCTATTCTTGTCGTTGATCTTGCGATTGTGCATCCGACGGTCATGATTTAATACAACTTAATCTAGTCGTTTATTGGATCAACCACAGTCGTCGACATTTGATTTTATGAGGTCTGATGATCTAGACCGATTGTGGGATTATAACTAGTGAGTCGTTTAATTCTTCTTTCACTCTCTGCAATTCATCGCACCATCTCTTATGAGCTTTGATATTTATTCACTAACCCTCCTAAGGTTTTTTCTCTGCACATCGTCCAACTATTTGACATCAACCATAATACTGTTGATATCAATGACAATTCTCCATACCAACGTATCATCAAATCAATGACATCGTATGTTGACATCAATGACACTATGTCCAACAATCTCCCCCTTTGTCATTGATGGAAACAAACCAACTTTATACACAGTCTCCCCTTGTTATGATGCTTTACATAGTCTCCCCCTGTTATGATGCTTCTCTCTTCTGAAATTATTCTTCCCCTTTGACATCAATGGAAAATGGTTGCTTCCCCTATGGTAAATCTTTGTCTGTCTATATAATTCTGATCATAATATGAACATGGGTAACTTATCCTGCAATCATACTTTTCTTGTCATAACTGAATGACTCCTTCTGATTTTGATCGTTGTCTCCCCCTAATTTTGTGCCAAATGATGCATTACTTTATTGAGAGATTTAGGTTGGAAGAGGGATTACTCCCAATTTATGCTTGAGATATTCAAATACATATCCGCTTAAGGGTTTTGTGAAAATATCTGCCACCTATTCTTGTGTTGGCACATATTCCAATTTAATGTTCTTATTTTCAGCCTGATCTCTTAGATAGTGGTATTTTATGGGAATATGTTTTTATTTGGAGTGTTGGACAGGATTCTTGGAGAGGCTTATAGTTCTTGTATTATCATAGTGGATAATATTAAGTTCTTCAAATACTATTTTGATGTCTTGTAAGGTTTGTTTCATCCATTCCACTAGTGTGCAACATTCTGATATTGCAATATACTCAGCTTCAGTGTTATACAGAGAAATTGAGGAATGTTTCTTGCTTATCCAAGATACCAATGATTTTCCCAAAAATAATTCTCCTCCACTTGTGAATAGGCTTTTGCCAAAAATGATTTTCCCAAAAATGATTTTGCCCGATCATCATCTGAATAGGCTTTTAATGTGAATGAATCCTTTCTAGGGTACCACAAACCAAGATCTATAGTTCCTTTCAAATACCTAAAGATTCTTTTTACAACTTGAACATGGATCTCCTTTGGTGTTGCTTGGAATCTAGCCACCATCCCAATAGCTTTCTTGACATTAGGTTTGGAAGCTGTTACATAGAGTAAACTCCCAATCATTGATCTGTAGTGTTTTGGATCTACAGCTTTGGACTCATCTTCCTTGCTTAGTTTGCATCCAACTATCATAGATGTACTAACAGGTTTGCAATCCTCTAACTGGAATCTCTTAAGCATATCTTTAACATACTTAGACTGATGGATAAAGACTCCTCTTTTGGAATGTATTACTTGTAATCCAAGAAAGAAATTTAGTTCGCCAAGAAAAGACATTTCAAATTCTTGTTGCATCATCCTAGAAAATTCATTTATCATTTTTTCATCATCACTTCCAAATATAATATCATCAACATATACTTCCACAATCATCATGTTATTACCTTCAATTTTATAATAAAGATTGTTGTCTGTTGATCCCCTTTTGAGGCCTTGTTTTTGTAAGTAAGAATATAACCTTGCATACCAAGTTCTAGGTGCTTGTTTTAGCCCATAGGGTGCTTTATTTAGTTTACAGACATAGTCTCCATTGTTATTTAATTGAAACCCTTCTCGTTTCTCAATATAGACTTCTTCTTCTAAGTTTTCATTGAGAAATGTTGACTTGACATCCATTTGGTATACTTTAAATTTTCTATAGTTGGAGAAGGCTAGGAACATCCTAATTGCCTCTAATCTAGCCACAGGTGCAAAGGTTTCTTCATAGTATACTCCTTCAACTTGATCATATCCTTTACATACCAATATGTCTTTATTCCTGATTACTTTCCCATTCTCATTCATTTTGTTTTTATACACCCATTTAGTTCCAATGACATTTTTGTTTTTTGGTCTTGGAACTAGTTCCCAGGTTTGATTTTTTTCAATGTGGTCCAATTCTTCATTCATAGCCTTGACCCAATTCTCATATTTACATGCCTCTTTGATTGATCTGGGATCAATATGCGACAAAAGTGTTATTTCTGTTTGATACAACACTTGTCTTCTTGTGTGCACTCCGTCACTCTTATTTCCAATAATCAGTTCTTTAGGATGATTCTTTTGAGTCATTCTTGAGGGTGTCTTTGTGTCTCTTCTTGGGGATTATTCTCTTATATATTCTTCTTGAATATCCTCTTCATCTTCAATAGTATCCATATCATCCTCTTCCCTTTCTTATTTATCCTCTTCTACTTCTTCGGCTTGTGTACCAACCGAGTCATCATCATCTTCATCTTCACTGCCAAGTATAGTCTCTTGATTTTTGATCCTTATTGTTTTAAGATCATCCACCTTGACATATGCACTCTCAAAAATGTTATGTAATCTAAGATTGTAGCATATGTATGCCTTTTTGGTAGAGGCATATCCAAGAAATATACCTTCATCAGATCTAGCATCAAATTTTTCGAGATTCTCATCAAGCCTTTTGATGTAGCACTTACTTCCAAAGACCTTGAAGTATTTTACCGATGGAGCTCTTCCAAAACATAGATCATAAGGGGTCTTATTACTATTAATCTTGATCTGACCTATGTTCAATATGTATACTGTTGTTCTCACAACTTCCCTCCAATATCCATCAGACATTTTTTCTTCATTGAGCATAGTCCTTGAAGCCTCTTGAATTATTCTATTCCTTCTCTCATCAATCCTATTTTGCTGAGGTGTTCTGGCAATAGAGAATTGTATTTTTATTCCATGGGTTTCACAGAAGAGATCAAATATTTTGAGGTGAACTGACCACCATTGTCTGATCTGAAACATTTGATTTTTGTATCCTTTTCATTTTCAACAAGGGTTTTAAAGGCTTTGAATTTGTTAAGTGCTTTTGATTTTTCTTTGAGAAAACATATCCAACCCATTCTAGTAAAATCTTCAATGAACAACATAAATTAGGACTCTCCTTGCAAACTCTTGGTCCTTGTAGGTCCACATAGGTCAGTGTGAACAAGCTCTAAAGGTTTTAAGGTTGTGTACTCTTTTTCTTTGAACCTTATTCTAGTTTTCTTCCCTAGTTGACAGTGTCTACACATAGTATTTGAGGGCTTTATGATCTTTGGAAAGTTTCTTACTACACCAAGATTGATGAATTTTACTATATTTTCAAATTTAATGTTACCCAACATTCTATTCCATAGCCAACTTTCATCTACTAGATTTATATGACATTCCTCATTCAATTATGCATCTAGTATATATACATTTTCAGGAGTTCTAGGAGTAGTACCAACCAATTTTCCTGTGTCTTCTCTCTTAATCCCACATTTCTGGGAATCAAATATGTAGAAGTGCCCCTGATCACAGGTTTGGCTTACACATAATAGACTAGGTTTCATTTTTTCAACAAGAAACACATTTTTGTCTTTGTCTTTTCCCAAACTCACAGTGCCTTTCCCAAGTATGTTACCTGAAGCATTGTCACCAAATGTAACTTTACCCTTTTGTTTTTTTAATTCTAAAAACTTGTCCTTGTTACCTATCATATGTTTTGAGCACCCATTGTCAACATACTAGAGGTATTTTTTATCTTGGGCTTTTAAGGCAATAAGACATTCCCTTTTTGATGTTTTTTCTCTCCAAAGTTTCTTTTTCTCTCTAGTGAACTCTGGTTCTTCTGAAACTTCCATTAATCTGCAATTAATGGCCTTGTGTCCATAGTTATGACATCTGAAACATTCTAGGTCCCCTTCTTGTAGAGGTGAAAAGGAGTTATAGTTTCTTCTTTTAACTCGATTTACTGCTTATATATCTTTAAGGTTATAGTTCTTAACCTTTAGATTTTTTCTTCTATATGCTCTACAATTCATAGCTTTGTGTCCGAAATTAGAGAATGCAAACCAATAACCAAACAAAATGCAAGGATACTTGTTTTGATAAACCTTCTTTGGTATTGTCTTGTTTTCCTTCTTGATGGGTGGAAATAGTCCTCTGGATTTCTAGTCATTACTTGTCTTCTCTTCGTTTTTCTTCTTGAATGTACTAAGGAGAGCATCTGCATAATATTTTGAGTTGACTTGGATTTTTTCTTGAGAATAAGATATTCCATTTTTATTACCTAAATCCCTTTGTGTGGTAATAATCTTATCCAATACTTTATAGCTATTCTCATATCTTGTTTGAATGAATTTTGTATCAAGTTATTTTCTTAGGTGAACTATTTCTGCCTCCATTCTTTCACAGATTATTTGTTTTTCCTTAATATAATTTTATATACTTTCTTCGATCCTATTTGCTTCTAGGATTTGGTCTTTCAGGTTGCTCATGAGTTTCTCCAACTCCTCTTCTTTATGTTCATGTTTTTCCTTTTGTTAAACTACACAACTTTTCAGCTGTCTATATCTGGTTTTGTATTTTCTTAATTCATCCAAGGCACTGAGAAGTTCTTCTTCCATATTAAATTTTGCTTCATCTTCTAACTCTTTCTCATGTTTAATTTCTTCTATATCATTAGACTCTTCAATACATAGAAAAAGGACTTCATCATCATCATTTTCACTAGACTCTGATGAACTGTTCTTTTCTTCTTTTGAGTAAAAGTTCTTTTTCCCTTTGTAAAACTTTTTCTTGTAGTTGGGTTTTCCCTTTTTCTTTTACTGTTTGGCTTTTTTTTCTTCATGTTTAGGGTCCTCCTTGGGATAGGGACACTTGGCTGCAAAATGGACAACCTTGCCACAGTTAAAACATTTGAAAGGAAGCTTGCCTTTGTACTTCCCTGATCCTTTTTGATGTTTTTTAATGAGACTTGCTTCTTCCACATCAGATTCTTCATCATGGCTAGATTGAAGTTTCTGCTTCTGATTCTTTGTTTTCTTGAGTACCTTGAAGGCTGCCTCTCCTTGTGAGATATTATCATGACCTA
The DNA here is from genome assembly GCA_009831015.1 of Picea engelmannii. Lineage (NCBI taxonomy): Eukaryota > Viridiplantae > Streptophyta > Pinopsida > Pinales > Pinaceae > Picea > Picea engelmannii. The sequence goes on from ML809001.1 coordinate 185,265, forward strand.
ATCTTAACTCATAGGCTAAGGATTCCATACAATTCATCCATGGTGAGTTTATCTAGATTTTCTCGATCTTCAAGAGCAGACACTTTAGGATTGTATATAATAGGTAGTGTTCTTAGAATTTTTTCAACTAGCTCATTGTATGATACTTCTACTCAGAATCTTATGATTGAATTAATAATATTATCAACTCTTTCGATGTACTTGGAGATGTTTTCCTCATCTTTCATTTTTATGCCTTCAAATTGTACTTTGAGAGTCTGGAGTTTGTCCCTCTTAACCTTGGTATCTCTTGCATATATAGTTTCCAATCTATCCTAGAGTTGTTTTTCATTATTACAGTTTAGTACCTTAGCAAGGATTTTCTTACTCGGTCCATCTTGTAGTGTGTTTAAGGCTTTTGCATGTTACCAAAATGTTTTCATGTCTTCTGCTTCTATGGGCATGGATTTTGGAACATAATATCTCTTTTCAACTAATGTCCATACTTCCAGTCCAATGGACATTAGATATATTTACATTCTAACACTCCAGAAGACATAGTCTTCACTATTAAATAGGGGGATTTTTGATGACATCTTCAACTACTGATCCATTCTGATGTATATTTCTCTTCAACTGATTTAAACCTTTTATGAAGAGACCCTCTCTGATACCAATTGAAGGATTAGATCCTGTCACTGAAAGGGGCAGGGGGCGGGGCTGAATCAGTGACACAAAATTTTTATCATTTTCTTTTATTTATGCAAAAAAAAATTTGATACAATATTTTATCATGGAACCCAATTGGGAAAAACCACAAACGCTTTTCTATTGACTTCAAAATTTGTTTTACATGTTACATAGAAGGAATATCTTCTTCATTTTTTATCATCACCAACTAATCAGGATGCACCCACACCCTTGTTCACCAACACCAACTGGTAGGAGGCTATGACCCCCTGTTTAGTCAGCTACAATTGACAAGGAAGCACCAACTCCCTCTGCAGGTACCAACCTGCCCTTGCACCACCCAACCACCCTTATTTTCTGAATCTAGAATTTTTTTTTGTATCAAGTCTTTAATACATCTTTCTTTTCTCCTGTGATTTAATATATCTTCTGATTTGAACTACAGAGACACTTTCTTCTCATCACTCTTTCTCATTTATATATTCTTCAAAATGACGTGAGTGTTATACACTGTGTCCCTTTATTTGGAGCATCACACCACTTCATTTAAATTAACCATAAACATTGTTTTAACATTTTTATTGTGAAGGATTTTTCATAAATTGATCATAGTTATGGATCAATTTCATCCTTTTAGCTCGATCCCAAATCTATGCATTTATTTGTAGAAACTGAGTTCTGCAGAGGCTCTTCCTTCAAACCATTACATGTGAATGAGTGATACAAAACCACAGGCTTATCAATTTAGCGACGTATTATATCCTTCCTTTTTAATCTCTTATTCCATATGACCAATAGTGGTGACCAGATGCTAGGCCAAACGAGTGCTTGAGCGCTTATCAAATCGATGATCATGATTTAATCCCCTGATGAGATGGACGACAATCAGGACTTCGAGACATCATCATTCGGGACTTCGGGATTTCAATTTTTCAAATTTTTGAATAAGATTTATTCGAATAGATTGAACGGTTCACTTTTATTTCGCATAACCAGATCAATGGTCATGTTCGATCCTTACACTTATCCTTTCATTGCTTAATCCGATGGATGGGACTTAATCAAGAATTTAGATGGATAGCCACCATTTACTCATAGCAATGGATCTGGTCAACAAGATTGGATTGGAGGTTCACGATAATCCTATCCCCTATCCATTGGGTTGTGCAAACAAGGATGTAGAGATAAAGTTAACAAAGCACGTAAGATTTTTTTTTTTCAAGTGCTAATTTTATTGATGAAGTGGAATTGGATGTAGTACCCCTTTATATATGTGGAGTAGTGTTTGGAAGCCCTTACATGTATATGAGGGATGCAATATTCATTCAAAGATATAATCGATACCAAATGATTAAGATGGGATGTCCTACATCATAAACACGCTTAAAAGAAATTCAAATATCTCACTGGTAAGTGCCAAACAAGCCAAGGAGTTAATCATTTCTAGTAAGAAATATGTTTTTCTTTTCTTAAGAGAAAATCAGCCTGATGATGAATCAATGTGAGTGAAGGCATCCATGGAGGGGTCTACTAAAGAGTAGAAACATAATTTGGAGGAGTTTCTATAGGTATACAAAGGAGTTTTCTAAGAGCCTAATGAGATACCACCTAAGAGGGAAGTGGAGAAAGAAATATAATTGTTTCTAGACTCCCCATTACCAAATATTTGGTTGTATAGACAGTTTGTACTAGAAGTGAATGAAGTGAAGAAGTAATTGTAGTAGTTGTTGGAGTAGGGTGTGATTCAACAATGTACCTCACCTTGTGGGTCACCCATCATAATTGTTCCCAAGAAGGATGGGACTTGGAGAATGTGTATCTATTATAGGGAATTGAACAAGATTACACTAAAGAATTGGTACCCCTTGCCAAGGATTGATGATCTATTGGACCAAGTGCAGCATATCAAGTACTTCACTAAGTTGGATTTGAAATCAGGATATCACCAGGTACGAGTCAAATAAGAAGATACTTGGATTATTTCCTTCAAGACAATGCAAGGTTTGTATGAGTGGTTGATTATGTCATTCAGTTTATGCAACACACCAACTACATTTATGAGACTAATGGATGATGTTTTATGCCCTTTTCTATATTCATTTGTTATTGTTTATTTGGATGATATAATAGTTTATAGTGCTACTTGGGAGGATCACATATCACATATTATGAAGGTGTTAGAGACTCTGGAAAAACACCAGTTGTTGGTTAATCTCAAGAAATGTGATTTTTCTACTAATCTTTGGTGTATTTGGAGTATGTGATCGATGGAGGGAAATTCAAGATAGATCTCGCAAAGATGGAGTCCATCATGAAATGAGAAATTTATACATATGTCTCTAAAGTCAGGAGTTTTGTTGGGGTATAACAATAGTTGCAGAAGTTTATAGCTTCATTTTCAGCAGTAGCTACACCACTCCATGCCATAACATCCATTGGTAAGAGTTTCTAGTGAGGGAAGAATCAACATAATTCCTTTGAATATTTGAAAATAAATATTAGTCAAGAACCAGTGCTCGTTCTACCAAAATTTTAGAATCCCTTTGAAGTGGATACATATGCAAGTGGGCGTGCCATGGGAGTAGTACTGATGTAGGGAGGAAGGTTCGTATGCTATCATTTTGAAGTATTTCATGGGGAGTTTCTCAACTACCCTACTTAAAACAAGGATATCTATGCCTTGGTACAATATTTAAAAAAGTGGAAGCATTATCTGATGGGAAATAAGACCATCTATCACATAAATCACTAGCCACTACAGTGTAATACCCATGTTTCCCCCAACTTGTAAATATAACTATAGCCTTGTAAAATACTATGGGAAGACTATCTATGTGTGGATGTTGGAAATGATGAAACTTTTTTTTATAAAAGGTAATGTATATATTTATGTTACTAAATAAAATGGAAAATGTTGCCTAAATGTTCAAGGGGTTGCCAAGGTAGATAATGATGCATGAGAGAGATGGTGAGGGGAACCAATAATGGTTGAGATGACCCCTACCATACCAATACTCTACTGGATTTAAACTTTTCAAACATAGAATAATCCTCTGACCCAGAGAAGTAAATTACCAGCCGGCTTGGTAGTTGGGAAGTCTTCCTCAAGAGTCAATGAGGAGATGGGAAGAGCACCCATCTGAAAAAACCTGCTCTGATATGACCCATGAAATTGGGAATTGGACCCACGAAATATTGATGAGGAAGGAAAGAAAAATGAATGAAAATTGTGGGCATAGGGGAGGCAGGAAAGGGGAATGGGTTTGGTGACCATTTTTGAAGAGGGAGAGGATGTGCAACTCTCTGGTTTTGAAGACAATTGATAACAATGATCTTTTGTTTTCTGGGTAAAGGAATTGTTGGGAAACATTTTCAATCCAAGATGGTAAATGAGGTTGCAGAGAATATGAGTGACTGATGAAGCACTCATTGTATACCCCCTTTCTTGGTGGAGATAAAACTAATCTTCCAAGTTCTTGTGGGAAGAGGAGAGTGATATTTTTCCCTGGTTGTTGCTGAATAGAAGGAAGAATCTCTCTCATAGAATCATGATCTAGCTAGGGGGTAGCCAGTGGAAAATATGTCTAGGATTTGTTGTTCCTACGGTTGAGTGGAAAAGGGACCCCCTTTCAACATTTGCAACACTGTCTATTTTCTAGATAAGCATATTTTTCTACATCTCTATAGTGTTAAGTTCAAAAATAATTATAGACTATGTTTTAGAGAAATATGAGTTCATATTTTTGTTAAAAGTGCCTTGTGAATTTAGGTGTGAATGTGAAAATGTGACGCCAAATTTTATGTTGGGAACAACTTGACCTTTTGACTTCCTATGCCAAATTTTGGGAGTGAATGTTGTGGCTAACTGAGTTTCACAATTTAATTCATGCATAGGCAATGTTGAGTGAAAAGTTTAAGTCTTTATTAAGAATCAAAAGAGAGAGAGAGTGATTTATGCATACTGTTGTTTTATTTTAGTTTGTCTTCAAATCTTATGCCAAAAAACCTTAGAGGAGATTAGATCTGTGTGGACTTCACGAAATAATCCAAAATATGGAAAAACATTAAAATTCATTATAAATGCATATTAAGGAAAAATAATTAGGAAATAAACAAAAAATTCCTAATTGAATTAAAATACAAGAGCTCTCAAAATTCTATTTGGGCATTAATAAACATTTATGCTAAGCTTGAGTTAAATCCCCTACAAATTTGGGAAGAATCTCCTTAAATGTGGTAGGCTGTAAATGTTGGTAGAAATGTAAAATTTACTGTGATGGTAAATCTTTGTCTTAGGACCAATTTCCTTAAATTTAGTAAGATTAGTAAAACACAATAATAAGGAAACAAAATTTACTCATTTACCCACAAGAAGGGAGAGATTATAATTATATCTTTAATTTCCAGAATGGAGAAATTTCCTTGGAGTAGAAATTTTATTAAATCACTTTATAAAGACTTGAAAACTATATTTTCCTTTCTCTTATTTTCATGTAAGAGAAATTAATTTCATTTAAATTCTCTATAATATCCGCTTCTCATTGACAAAAGAGCTCAAGGACTTAGTAGTCTAGCTATCCCTCTAGACTATAGTCCAAGATAAGAAAGGCGAAGGAAATGTGGGTTGTCAATAAAAAAGATCTAAATTTTTATTATTAAAGTGACTTTGGGAAAATACTAAGGAAGATTAAATTAAAAACCTTAGTACGTGGAAAAAGAAACTCAATGGAAAATTAGAAAAGGAGGTATAAAAGAAGGAGAAAGGAATGCCTCTTAGGATTCTATTCTCATTATTCACTTTTCACAGGGGTCGTGACACTAGACCAATGGATAGAGGAAAAGGGAAGTTAGATGAGGCTACAAGAAGAGATATAAGGAGTAAACAACTATGTTACACTTACAGGGATCTGTGGCAACCGGGACATAGATGTTTAGGCAAGGGGAAAATACACTATGTCGAGGTAGTAAATGACAATGAAGAGGAGGCAAATGATGAAGATGATGGGGATATCCATACTATGTAGGAAAACCTCAGAGAGGAAGAAGAATAACTATTGTATCATGAAACATCAGATAAAATCCCTAAAAATATGGATACCGAAATTCAACACCTTTAGAATAGAAGGAGTGGTTCAGGGGAAATGGGAAACTATGTTGATAGATGGCGGAGCCTCCCACAAATTTATTGATATAGCCATGGTAGAGAGGAGACATCTACCCACAGTGGAATTAGAAGTATTCTTGGTTGAAGTAGCAGGGGGCGTACCATAGCTTGTGACAGGTACATTCCACAAATGAACTTGACTCTAGGCCAACACACCTTAACAAATGACTTTTATGTTGTAAACATTCCTAACACCAATATCATTTTAGGGGTGCAGTGGCTCAACACTTTAGGACCTATCACAACCAACTATAAAACAATGGAGATGTCTGTCAACATAGATGAAGGAAAGAAAGTTACGCTTAAAGGAATGACATGGGATTCTCCTAGAATCGTGATAGTGAAAAATATGCATGCCATATTCAGGCAAGAGGAGATAGCCTATGCAGTTGAATGGTTTATTTTGGATACTAAAGAAGAAACCCACAAACTATATCCTCCATATATACAAAACATTATCAGCAAACACAAAAGAGTCGTTGATCCTATTCCTTCGGGACAACAACTGGATAGAGGATTTGAACACATCATAGAGTTGGAAGAAGGAGACAAACCAATCATTACTACACCTTATAGGAACCCCAAGAAGCACAAGGAAGAGATAGAGAGTGCAATCAAGGAATATTTGTCTATGGGAAGTATTAGACTGAGCTCAAGTCCATTTGCATCATCAGTTGTGTTGGTTAAGAAAAATGATGAAACAATGTGTATGTGCATTGACCACAGAGCATTGAACAAGAGGAATATTATTAACATGTATCCTATTCCCCGGATTGATGAACTGTTGGATGAACTTCATGGTGCAGTCTAATTTACTAAGATAGACCTATGGTCAGGCTATCATCAGATCAAAATGAGAGAACATGATGTACACAAAAATGCATTCAGATGTCACTTCGGCCACTATGAGTTTCTTGTGATGCCCTTTGGACTTACCAACTCCCCTGTCACTTTCCAGTCATGTATGAACCATGTGTTCAACAAGAAACTGAGAAAATATTTGTTTGTCTTCTTTGATGATGATCACTTACGACATGTTGAGGAAATCTTGGTTTTCATGGAGGAGTAGTCTTTATATTCTAAAGAGTTAAAGTGTGAGATTGGCATGAATGAGGTTTTGTACTTAGGACATAATATTGGGGAAAAGAGAGTATAGGTCCATCAAGAAAAAATACAAGCTATCATCAATTGGCCTACCCCAAGGAAACTTATAGAACTCAAAGGGTTCCTTGGAATTTGAAGCGATTATAGAAATTTTGTCAAGGGAATCTCCCAAATTTGTGCTCCTCTAACAAAAGTAACCAGAAAAGGAGCTTTCAGTTGGAGTGAAGAAGCACCGATCACGTTTGAAAAAATGAAGAAGGTCATGAGTACTTTCCTATTACTTTCCTTACTTGATTTTTCTCAGCCTTTCATATTAGAATGTGATGCATCAGGTGCAGGAGTAGCAGTTGTCCTTATGAAAAATAGGCACCCTATTTACTATGAGAGTCGTAAGTTGAGAGGCCCTTAATTTCTCTATAGAATTTATGACAAGGAGATGTTGGCCATAATGCATGCCTTGTCCAAATTCCGACTGTACTTAGCTGGGGAAAAATTTGTAGTAAGAACTGATCATAACATCCTCAAGTAATTTTTATCCCATAAAGACTTGAACGAGAGACAAAAGAAGTGGGTAAGCAAGATTCAAGCTTACAGTTTTGATATTGAGTACGTCAAGGGAAATAATAATGTAGCTTCAGATGCACTATCCAAAATACCTTCGGCCTACTCCATGACAGAACTATCATTGGATTGGAAACCACAGTTATTGGTAGAATACTCAAAGAACAGGTTTGCATGTGAGTTGATGGATGGAAAACTATAGGATGACAGGTACAAGGTTGTAAATGACATAATTTATTAAAAATGTAGGATTTATTTGGTACCCATATCTACATTCAAAGGGAAAGTGCTCCAAGCCTTCCATGATGCTCCAATAGCAAGCCATCAAGGATTCATTAAGACATACAGATAGGTAAGAGAAAGGTTATCTTGGAAAGGACTAAAAGGAGATGTTTTGTGCCACATAAGGGAATGTGCTACTTACCAACATAATAAATATGAAAAATCTCATCCAACATGACTCTTACAACCTCTTCCAATACCAGAGAACAAATGGGAAAGTATCTCAATGGACTTCATCACAGGTCTTCCTAGAATGCAAAGTAAGGATTACATATTTGTAGTTATTGATAGGTTAACCAAGTTTAGTCATTTGTTTTCCATCTCAATGGACTACAACACATCACATGTAGCCGAATTGTTCTTCAAAGAGATCTTCAGGATGCATGGCATATCTACAAACATTTTTAGTGACCGAGACAACAAATTCATGAGTATCTTTTGGCAAGAGATTTTTAGACTGGTGGGAAATGAATTGACTCCTAGCACTAGATACCATCCCCAAACTGATGGACAAACTGAAATTGTCAACAAGTGGATAGAGGGTTACCTCCGAAATTATGTAGCAAGATAGTAGAAAGCTTGGGTCAAATGGATTTACTTAGGGGAATACTGTTACAATACCACATACCACATGTCCATTGGCATGTCCCCCTTCAAATCTTTATACAGTTATGATCCTCTTACTTTTGAAAATATTTTATTTGGAGAAAGAAAGGCTCCTATGGCTAAGGAGTTGATCCAGGTTAACCAGGACATCATCAGAGAACTCAAGGACAATATCCATAGAGCGCAGAGCTGGAAGAAATTATATGTAGACAGGAAAAGGGTGGAGTGCACCTTTGAGGTAGGGGATCTGGTATAATTGCACCTATAGCCATACAGACAAACATATATCAAGAAGAGTGGTGCTGATAAATTACAACCTCACTTCTATGGTCCATATGAAGTACAAAGAAGAATTGGAGAAGTAACATATGAATTGAAATCCCCCCCAGGGAGTAATATCCACAATGTTTTCCATGTGTCTTGTTTGAAAAAAGCATTATGCCAACATGTATTAGTAAATGAGACATTACCACCCATGGATGAAGAAGGACAACTCCACCTCATACCAGAAAGGATCTTGGAAACCAAGGTGAAACAACTAAGGAGCAGATCCATTAAAGAGTACTTGGTTAAATGGAAATATTTTCCCATAGAAGATGCTACTTGGGAAAGCGAAAGAACATTGCAAGAGAATGGTTGAGGATTGCTTGAGGACAAGAAATTTCCAGTAGGGGAGACTGTAATATCCCCTTCTCATTGACACACGATCTCAGCAACTTATTAGTCTAGCTACCCCTCTAGACTATAGTCCAAGATAAGCAAGGGGAAGGAAATGTGGGTTTTGTCACTAAAAAATATCTAAAGTTTTAATATTAAAGTGACTTTGGTAAAATACTAAGGAAGATTAAATTAAAACCCTTATCATGTCGAAAAATAAAATTAGTGGAAAATTAGAAAAGGAGGTATAAAAGAAGGATAAGGGTGCACCTATTAGGATTCTATTCTCATTATGCACTTTGCACTCTTGAA
>ML809001.1:195093-241391 GCA_009831015.1 Picea engelmannii
ACCCCAAAAGAAGTACGATGATCAAGCCTTCACAACAAGATTCAAGAACTTCAGGGACAAAAGAAAGTTCGATTCAAGAAGGAAGCCAAAACAAAGAAAAGATATTTCAGAAATACAATGCTTCAACTGTCAAAAGTACGGTCACTACAGAAATTAGTGTCTCGAGCTAAATAAAAGGAAGGAGAAACACAAAGCATCAGTTGCCAAAGAAAAGGAACCTACAAAGAAGACTAAACAGGATGGAAGAGACTTCTTCTACTAAAAGGTAAACAACATTATTCTTATTTTCTGTACATATCTTGCTTGCATCGTCTTTGTATATATATTGTATATCTATCTCTTGGAAAATAATGTGTTCCAAGAAGAACTATATCCATGGAAGAACAACAAGATAAGAATGAATATCATTAGATAATACACATGAAAAGATGAAATACAAATCATGTGGAAACTACTGCAAGATAAGAGGAATCAATCATGAAGAGACATAGAAATCAGACATCAAGAGGAATTGGAGAAGGACTTATGATGACAACTAAGACGAAATCATGGACTCTATTAGACAGAGAGAGCTAATTATATATTGCAGAAGACAATAAGGATGCAGAAGGAAGTATGGAATCTATCAAATGGAGGGAGCTGATTATATGCACTCTTACATGAAGATTAGGAGGGAATTAATCCTATGATCCATTGAAGATGATAAAATATATATCCATGGTAGCAGCCATGAAAAGACAGTACATGTTCAGCTCAACCATAGAAGAAGACCTATTCAAAGAAAAGCCTTAAAGTATTCTTGGTTGTCCATCCAGATCCGTGATCCTATGATGAAAGGAAGAAGTGGAATCTCTAGAACATGGAATCTACAAGAAACTCCATGGATCCAAGGGATAATGAAAAACATGAAGATTCCAAGAAAGAAAGAAAATCCATAACAACCAGTCATTACATCAATAATCACAAGATTACCAAGCCTGATATGAAAGAAATCAAGCAGAAGATCTGAAAGTCGTGATGAAGAACAATGTATGGAAGACTTATGAATGAAAGTATTATGAGATTCAGAACCAGAGGTTCTCTCATATGGAGGGAGAAGACTATGATGATTACTTGTTCTAGTACACTAGACATATCACTACATGAGTCATTTTATCATCCGCAACATCCATGAGTTGGAATTCTACATCAGATAAATGAAAAGAATGTTCTCAATAGAAATTGAATAAAGAGACTATGTAGAGCAATCTCAATACTTTGAGGCATACCAGAAAGAGACTCCTGTATGCAGATAAGAAGAAGACAACTTGGTGGAGAACCTCAAGTGCACAGCAGAAGCGTCGTGAAGATTTCCTATAACATCAAGATGACTACTCAGAAGATTAGATCTCATGATAACAGAAGAAGTACCACATGGATATGTTCTAGTTCTCCAACCATGATATACTCTATTGTTCAGATCTACATGAATCCTTCACAAGTGTTCCAGACTAAAGTATAAGCATTACATTATCCATCATAAAATCCAAAAAGGAGAAAATGATTTCTCCAACATATCTCCACAAATAAGCAGATAAGCAGACATTTTGGTAAAGCTTCTATCCAAGATGAATGAGTTTGCGTACTCAAGATGGAAACAACTTCCTTCTCATTAGAAAAGGAAGAAATGACTCTCCAAGTTAGGTGAGAACACTGAAAATATTATGTATCTTTGTAATTGAAAAATAGTCCAGATTGGATAGATGCTTTCCTGTTCGGAAAGTGGATTGAGATTTCTGACGGACAGTGACTTCCCATTGTAGTTAACATGGGAGATAGACTAATTGCTGATGTATCATAGACAGTGACTTTCCATTGTGGTTAACATGGGGAGTGGTCTAGGACAATCATTCTTCTTGGCAGTCACTCTGAGTAGTGGTCAAGTAGAATGGTTCGCCTCGTCGGGCAGTCATTCTTTTGAAGTTCATAGTTGTGAGCAGTTTCGAAGAATGGTCTGTTTTGGAGGTTGATGCAGGATAAACATTCCTTAGGGAAGACTCATTCTCTCTAGGTTACACTTTGTTTAGTGTCGGAGGAATGGCCCAGGGTGAGGAATGGGTCGGACAGTTATTCCTTAGGGCAGACTCATTCTCTCCAGGTTACACTTTGTTTAGTGTCAGAGGAATGGCCCAGGGTGGGGAATAGTCTAGGCTCAGCAATCAGGGACAATCATTCCTTAGGGTTTATACATTCTCTCCAGGGCGCACTTTAATTAGTGTAGGAGGAATGCCCCAGGGTGAGGAATGGTCCAAACATTTCTTAGGGTTTATACATTCTGTCCAGGGTGCACTTTAATTAGTGTAGAAAGAATGGCCCAGGGTGAGAAATGGTCCAGGCTCATAAATCAGAATTAATCCTTCTTCCTTATTTGTGAAGAATCGGGCAGATAGCCCATTGCTGATGAGGGTAGATATTCTTTCAGATCTCACAAACGTGAGTGAAAGATTGGCCCAGAGGATCAGTTTATCTTTAACAATATTTTTCTATGCAGGATGGCATCAAATGATTTTTATGGAGACTACCTGTCTCCAGATAGTAGAGATATACTACTGTGGTGGGTATGTTCCATTGTTCGTGGGGCAAGTATTCTTTTAGAGCTCACAGATGTGAGTGAAAGATTGGCCCAGATAATTCAATCTATATCATAACATTGTTTCTGTGCATATGCCTATCAGATGTTTGTTATGAATATTATATGACAGTAGATGAAGACTATTGTGGCAGATATTCTTTCAGAGCTCACAAGATGTGAGTGAAAGATTGGCCCAGACAAATCAGTTTATATCATAACATTGTTTCTATGCAGGATGCTATCAGATGTTTGTTATGAAGACTGTATGACAATAGATAAGGAGTATGATGCAGTGAAGTACATGACCACCACCTCGTCGCGCTCCTGCTCATAGGATCATTCAAATTCCCCTTTGAGCCGAATTAGCTCATTCAATTCCCTGCTGGAATCTCTGCTAAAAAAGCCTGATCCACAGGTCCTTCTTCACCCTGTCACGGCCTCTGCACGTGCCTGTGACCTTTCCCCGACTTAATTTTGGGTTTCGGGGTTTCCTAATCCCTGATGTCACGAGTTCCTGTCCTCTCAAACTCTGATTTTCTAATGCGCTCCTTTCGGCCTTAGCCCCTCCTGGCTATACCCTGGTCCACATGACCAACTCTCACAAGACCGCAACCTTGTCTCCTTTCGGGGTTTCAGACATTGCAATGCTGAAATGCATAAACATTTTGTCCTCGAAATCCCCGATATACCGATATGACATCAGCTGGCCCCACACAATGGATCTTTCCTCCTTATCGGGGTTTTGGACTTCCCGATTCCGAAATGCAAGGACTTCTTGTCCACGGAATCCTCGATTTCCTGATAGATGCTCTCTCTTTTGAAGAATCTCCTGAAATCTCTGATCTCCTCCACGCATCCTCCTATGATGGACGGTCCTGATTAAATCTCAGGATTTTTCCTATAGAAATTATTGATCTCTTGTCCTCGTGACTCCCGATTTCACGAACGTCGATATCCCCATGCCTGTCGGGACTCCTGCCTGGTGTGAGAAGGGTTAAACCCTGTGCACCTCCTGTCCAATCTGACGGTTGACGGGATTTCTGAATGAGATCCAACGTATGTCAATCTCCCCCTTCTATATGATTGCTCTGGTGCTCCCTGGACGTAGAAACCAATGGTCCAGATCTTCTTCTCCAGCCAATCTGACAACTGCTGTGCTCTCTCCTGAGCTGCTGCGCTTTCTTCTAAGACTTGGAAGAACTCCAAGTTCCCAAAGGCCTCGACCTTTGTCCTCTTTCTCCTCTTATGCGACTCTTCGACTCTAAGCTTCGTCGCGCATATGAAAACGTTGTCCCTCCTGAGCTTTGGTTACTCAGAACTTGTTCAAAGGGTCCTGTAGCTCCTGCACTCCTTGTAGTTGCACTCTGTGTGCCTAAAGCACTATTCCTCCCGAGCTTCTTCTCTCGAATCCTCAAAAGGATTCTGACTTCTGTGCCTCTGCAGAGTCTTCACGCACACACAGTGTTGTCTCTCCTGATATTTTCCAAGTACTCAGACCCCTAAGGGATTTTGTCCTTCTTTCTTCTCCTGCAGATGGAGAAATATGGATGCCCTCCTGGCTATCCTCCTGCTCAAGAAACCTCTTGCTGAGTCTATCAGGGTATTCAACAACCTTGTGAAGATCCCTCAGCGGATTCTTCCTTCAACTCCTGAACTCAAAGAGTTCTCTCTTCTTCTCTGTGCCTGTCTGCACAATATCTCAATGCCCTCCTGGGAGAGTGTCTTCTTCCATAATTTTTAGCATTTCTATCTCCTTCTCCCTGTGCCTATATGCACACTATCTCTATGCCCTCCGGGCAGAGTGTCTTCTTCCATAACTTCCAGTAGTTCTGTCCTCTTCTGCGCACCCTATGTGCCTGCTCAATGCCCACTTGGCAGAGCTCTCAGAATCCTCAGTGATTCTGGTTCTTCCTTAAGAACTCACATCAGAGTTCTTCTCTATGCACTCCTTGTGCCTGCTCAATGCCCACTTGGCAGAGCTATACATAACTCCTCAGAGCTTCTGTCTGCAACTGTGTCTCTCATACACAGCCTTGCCTCCAAGGTATTCAACAACCTTGAGGTCTTCCTCCTGAGTTTTTGACTCCAGTTCTTTTGTCGCAGCATGTCTTTGTCTGAACCCGCAGTGTTCAAAAATGCATCCTCTGTGCATGGCTATCAGAACCCGCAACATTCTATCACACCCTCCTGGTGTGAAGCCTCAAAGACCTCTCAAGCCTGAAATCAAACACACTCCTGCAAATGAAAACCTAAACCATACATCTACAAAACATATGAACACTCACATACATTCATTCAACACACAGTAATGTAGGAAAAACTGCTATTTGTATTAAATGGCAAATGCCTGTATTTACAAGGTGTTCCTGAGCATGGCCTATAACAAGGTCTCGACTCCTTCTTCTACTCTCTTTTTCTTCTACTTGCAGACTCTCTCTTCCCCTCTACTCGACTCTTCATCCTCGACTATCCCAAAATGAGATCCTAAAAGATCTTTTACCTGAGGGGGATCTTCGAGCGCTTCCCCCAATCTACCTACCCTATTCAATTACATTGAATGGGTTGTCTAGTCCAACATATGGATCTAGATCTCAGCCTTACAAACATTAAAGGCTGACCTACTTTACTCTTGCACAAAGGCACGACTTCCCAGCTCAACAACTTAAACATTAAATTACATTAAATTACAAAATAAAAGATGAGGGTTGCGCCTCTCTTCATCTTGAATGCACGCGCTTGACACGGCTGGTTGGCTGATGTGGAGAGATGCTCCTACATCATACTCCTCAGCAACAAAATTCATGAGCTCCTGCTCATGATCTTCCCATCTCAGCTGTTGAAATCCTCCTAGATCCCAAATAAACCTCTGGAGCTGTTCATCTGCTCCATCCTCCTGCTGTTGTTGCTGCTGCTGCTTCTTCCTTCCTTTTGATCAGCCTCTCCTCGTTGGAAGTCCTTGCTGACCTCAATATCAACCTTCTGATATCCTCGATTGCTGCATCCAACTGCTCCAGTGGCTGGTCCTGTTTTTGCAGTCTCCCCAGCTGCAATAATTTTCGGCACATGGGCAGATCACTGTGATCTCCCACACCTTCTTCATCTTCATCTATGGCCTCAAGTTGCCACTCTGCTGCAGCATTCAACTCTGCAGTCTCTTCCTGACTGACTTTCAGTTCAGTCACCTTCTCTGACAACTCAACCTTTGCCAGTTCTCTTGTTGGTTCTGGATTGTTCAACCAATCCTCCAACATCTCTAGCTCCATCTCCCATGGAGTGAGAACTTTATCTTCTTTGCTCTTCCTCCCAGCAGGCCTATGGACTTCAATAACCATGGTGTTGTCTCTGTCTGATTTCCTAGCAAACCTGTTGCTGTCACTCCACACTAAGAGTGTTTCCAGCTTCATCCTACAATCCTGCTGACTGCTCCTTTTGATTGTTGCTTACCTGCAAACAACCACCACATAGTCTCCAGCGCTCTGTCTTCTTCCTTTACCTTCTCCCTCTGCTTGAAATATACAAACAAAGTTCTAGCTCTGATACCACTTGATGCAGTGAAGAGACACAACCACCACCTCGTTGTGCTCCTGCTCACAGGATCGTTCAAATTCCCCTTTAAGACGAATTAGCTCATTCGATTCCTTACTGGAATCTCTGCTAAAAAAACCCGATCCACAGGTCCTTCTTCACCCTATCACGGCCTCTTCATGCGCCTGTGACCTTTCCCTGACTTAATTTCAGGTTTTTGGGTTTCCTGATCCCCGATGTCACGAGTTCCTGTCCTATCAAACTCTGATTTGCTGATGCACTCCTTTTGGCCTTAGCCCCTCCTGGCTATTCCCTGGTCCACATGACCAACTCTCACAAGACCGCAGCCTTATCTCCTTTCGGGGTTTCGGACATCGCAATGCCGAAATGCATAAACATTTTGTCCTTGGAATCCCCGATATCTCGATATGACGTCAGCTGGCCCCACACAACAGAGTTTTCCTCCTTATCGGGGTTTCGGACTTCGCGATTCTGAAATGCAAGGACTTCTTGTCCACAAAATCCCCGATTTCCCGATAGATGCTCTCTCTTTCGGAGAATCTCTCGAAAGCTCTGATCTCCTCCATGCATCCTCCTATGATGGATGATCCTGATTAAATCTTGGGTTTTTTCCTATAGAAATTCCCAATCTCTTGTCCTCGTGACTCTCGATTTCACGAACGTCGATATCCTGATGCTTGTCGGGACTCCTGCTTGGCGTGAGAAGGGTTAAATCCCGTGCACCTCCAGTCCAATCTGATGGCTGATGGGATTTCTGAATGAGATCCAATGGTTTTCAATCTCCCCCTTCTATATGCTTGCTCTGGTGCTCCCTAGACATAGAAACCAACGGTCCAGATCTTCTTCTCCAGCCAATCTGACGGCTGTTGTGCTCTCTCCCGAGTTGCTGCGCTTTCTTCCGAGACTTGGAAGAACTCCAAGTTCCCAAATTCCTCGACCTTTGTCCTCTTTCTCCTCTTATGCGGCTCTTCGACTCTGAGCTTCGCTATGCATATGAAAACATTGTCCCTCCTAAGCTTTGGTTACTCAGAACTCGTTCAAAGGGTCCTATAGCTCCTGCACTCCTTGCAGTTGCGCTCTGTGCGCCTAAAGCACTGTTCCTCTTGAGCTTCTTCTCTCGAATCCTCAAAAGGATTCTGAATTCTGTGCCTCTGCAAAGTCTTCACGCACACATAGTGCTGTCTCTCCTGGTCTTTTTCAAGTACTCAGACCCCTAAGGTATTTTTTCCTTATTTCTTCTCCTGCAGATGGAGAAATATGGATGCCCTCCTGGCTATCCTCCTGCTCAAGCAACCTCTTTCTGAGTCTATCAGGGTATTCAACAACCCTGTGAAGATCCCTCAGTGGATTCTTCCTTCAACTCCTGAACTCAAAGATTTCTCTCCTCTTCTCTGTGCCTGTCTGCACAACATCTCAATGCCCTCCTGGCAGAGTGTCTTCTTCCAGAACGTTCAACAGTTCTGTCTCCTTCTCCCTATGCCTATCTGCACACTATTTCTATGCCCTCCGGGCATAGTGTCTTCTTCCATAACTTCCAGTAGTTTTGTCCTCTTCTGCGCACCCTATGTGCCTGCTCAATGCCCACTTGGCAGAGCTCTCAGAATCCTCAGTGATTCTAGTTCTTCCTTAAGAACTCACAACAGAGTTCTTCTCTGTGCACTCCTTGTGCCTTCTTAATACCCACCTGGCAGAGCTATACAGAACTCCTCAGAGCTTCTATCTGCAACTGTGTCTCTCATACATAGCCTTGCCTCCAAGGTATTCAGCAACCTTGAGGTCTTCCTCCTGAGTTGTTGACTCCAGTTCTTGTGCCGCAACACGTCTTTGTCTAAACCCACAATGTTCAGAAATGCATCCTCTGTGCACGGCTATCAGAACCCACAATGTTCTGTCACACCCTCCTGGTGTGAAGCCTCAAAGACCTCTCAAGCCTGAAATCAAACACACTCCTGAAAATGCAAACCTACAACATACATCTATAGCACATATGAACACTCACATACATTCATTCAACACATAGTAATGCAGGAAAAACTGCTATTTGTATTAAATGGCAAATTCCTGTATTTACAAGGTGTTCCTGAGCACAACCTGTAACAAGGTCTCAGCTCCTTCCTCTGCTCTCTTATGCTTCTACTTGCAGACTCTATCTTCCTCTCTACTCGACTATCCAAAAATGAGATCCTAAAAGATCTTTTACCTGAGGGGGCTCTTCGACACTTCCCCCAATCTACCTACCCTATTCAATTACATTGAATGGGTTGTCTAGTCCAGCATCTGGATCTAGATCTCAACCTTACAAAAATTAAAGGCCGACCTACTTTATGCCTGCACAAAGGCACGACTTCCCATCTCAACAGCTTAAACATTAAATTACATTCAATTACAAAATAAAAGATGAGGGCTGCACCTCTCTTCATCTTGAATGCACTTGCTTGACACGACTGGCTGACATGGAGAGATGCTCTTGCATCAGACTACTATGGTGAATATGTTTCACCGTTCGCAACCATACATTGTTGATCAAGTACTTGTGTGTTACTTGATGTGGTAGTGAACCACTAGATTGTAGTTATGTACTACTATGAATAGACACAATTGTGCTCTATCCTTGTTCTAATTGCCTTGAAGACTATCAGTAGTTTATTGGAGATAATGATGATTTATATGGATGATGAGCATAGATTTTCCAGACGGAAAATAGTTCAGAACTTTTACTCCTCTTGTATCACTCTATGGTGAGAGTGACCTATCTAGCATCCTATCTAATTACTCATATGAAGTATGGTTTCGAGAGATGATGCAGCTGATGGTGATGGTGATGCTCATGATCCAGTCATGTAATAGTCTATATGACTATATTGATGCTACCGGGTAAATGGTATATTTTGTGCTCAAGTCCATTACCTGTAAATACCTCTCTGGCTAGGAGGGAATTTTAATATTATGGTAGTTGCGGGAGGTATTTACCCCCATGTGTGAACCTGGCGAGAATAGAAGACTCTGGGAAGCAAGAGAAACCCTAATGAATTGGCTAATAACCCTAGAAGCCTTGTCGACTCAAGAAGATAATTTATATTAGGTTATTAGCCTCCAAGAGAAGAAGTCACCTAGAATTAATAATAATATACTAAACAGACACATATCCAGAAGGAGAAGTCGGCCCCAGCAAAACTGGTAGAACCACTATAAATACAGGGTGCCAGTTCTCATTTGACAGCATCTCACAATTGCAGTTTCCCATTTGGTGCGCACTGTAGTTGCAGTTTGGTGTGCACATGTGGAGGAGGGTTGCAGCTGCAGCTGCAGCAGCAACACGTTTTCAGTATTGGGTTGAATATCTCTTGGCTAGGGTTTGGACTATCTAATCAAATTTTTGTGATGCGCTATCCTTAGGGAATGATGCACTACCCTTTGTTTGGCTATCTAGCATAGGGTTTGCTTCCAGAGGAATTCTCAGTTGAGGTTAAGGTGCTCGGAGGGAGGCTTCGGCCTATGGTTGGGTGACGAAGGTATCGTCAACGGTAAAACGAGCACACCATATTCTATATTCTAACAACTATAACTAACCCATTCACACCTTTACTAATTATCTTCGATGGCTTTAGACCCCATTGTTCAAAGCTCTTGGAGGGCCCAATATTATTTGAGCAAAAGGATGTTAGGTATCATAGGACACATGTTTTTCTTTTTTTACACTCTCTTGTGAAATTACCCCTATCTAAACACATATCAATTTAAAGTTAAGTACATTACATTATTGCATCATCAACTCAATTATCCCATTTGATTCACATAGCTTCTTTGATTAGGCCATTGTTTTTAAAAACACATGATTAATAACCATTCGCTTGAAGTTTACACACCACTTACAAGTTAGGAATTGTGGGGGGTTCTTTGGAACACATCCATTCTCGATGCTTGGAAGGCTTTCCCCTAGTGTTGTGAGGTGTCCTTTGTCTTGTTTGCTTTTCAAATTTGACCACCCCGAACACATTTTCCTTTGAGTGCGACATTGTTTGGTTCAAGTCCACTTGGACCATCCTTATTAGGTTCAACTTCTCAGAGAAACCCTCTTGGAAGCTCATCCTCATCAAGAGAGAGCTGCCAACATTCTATCCCAATTGTTAGGATATTTAGACACTTAGGAGTTAGTTAAGATCAACTCGGTCTAAGGTTTCATTAGGTAAAAGTGTGTTTCTTTAGTATGCATTAGTATGGAATTGTAGTTAGGTAATCTTTTGGTGATGATATGTTCACGACATAGAGTGATCCAACAATTCATATTCTCCTCGATCTTAATGGCTACATTGATCTATGGCTTCACACTTGATTGGTCCATGACCTCTATTTAAAGGGCATGGAGGGTCATTTTCTAATGGTCGACTGTGAGAAACTCTCTTTGTAATATTTTTCTTGTGCATTAATAAATTGCTCCAAGTGGCCACATTGGTTGGGGCCATGGATGTTTCCGCACATGGGTTTTACCATTTGAGAACATCAGTTTGTTGATATTTGATCTAGTTGTGTGAATGGTTACTAAAGTTGTTCATCCTCTGTTGGAATACCTATGTTGTTGAACATGGTATCAGAGCACAGTTGAAGACCCACTCTCATTGTAGATTGAGATCTTGAAGTCGTGTTGTCACATCTCTTGTTTTTTCCATTTATGTACATTTATGGGCCAAGAGGACTATTCCATTTCGTCTAGAACACTTATTAAATCTAGAAATGCTTTTTATTTCACTCAAAAAGGTTTATTTTTCCCCAAGATATGACCATTTCAATCAGATCCAGAAGTATAAACCCTGAATACACCCTTTTAAATTTTTAAAGATATAATATTTCATTTTTATTTTGGTTTTCTATTTTTTATTTATAGATTGATACTCTTTTCGATCTGTGTATGCACTTTTCGTTGTGCTCTATGCAATCTTGGAAAATTAGAAATAGAGCGGAAAGGGTTTTCTTGTCCGTGTATGTTTTTTGTTATGTGCGATCTTGGTAAATAAAGCATAGAAGGAAAATTTAAAGGATCAGATCCTGTCACTAAGAGGGGGGGGGGGGGGGAANTGACACAATTATTTTATCATTTTATTTTATATATGCAAACAAAATTTTGACACAATGTTTTATCGTGGAACCTTCAACCCAATTGGGAAAAACCACAAATGCTTTTCTATTAACTACAAAATTTGTTTTACATGTTACATAGAAGGAAGATAATCTTCCTTTTCGATCAGCACCAACTGATCAGGATGCACCCACACTCTTGTTCAAAAACACCAATTGGTAGGAGGCTACGACCCCCTGTTTATTCAGCTACAACTGACAAGGAAGCACCAACTCCCTCTGCAGGAACCAACTTGCCCTTGCACCACCCAACCGCCCTATTTTTCTGAATCTAGAAAAAACTTTTGTATAAATTCTTTACTGCATCTTTCTCTTCTCCTGTGATTTAATATATCTTCTTATTTGAACTACAAAGACACTTTATTCTCACCACTCTTTCTTGTTTATATATTCTTCAAAACAACGTGAGTGTTATACACCGTGTCCCTTTATTTGGACCATCACACCTCTTCGTTTAACTTAACCATAATCATTGTTTTAACATTTTTATCGTGAAGGATTTTTCATAAATTGATCACATTTATGGATCAATTTCATCCTTTTAACTCGATCCTGAATCTATGCATTTATTTGCAGAAACTGATTTCTGTAGAGGCACTTCCTTCAAACCATTACATGTGACCGAGTGATACAAAATCACAGGCTTATCAATTTAGCGACATATTACATCATGCATTTTTAATCTATTATTCCATATGACCAATGGCTGTGACCAGACGTTAGGCCAAATGAGTGCTTGAGAATTTATCAAATCAACAGTCATGATTTAATCCCCTGATGAAATGGATGACAATTAGGACTTTGGGACTTCGCCATTTGAGACTTCGGGATTTCAACTTTTCAAATTTTCGAATAAAATTTCGTCGAACATATCGTACGGTTCACTTTTATTTCGCATAACCAGATCAATGGTCATGTTTGATCCTTACACTTATCCTTTCATTTCTTAATCCGATGGCTAGGACTTAATCAAGCATTTAGATGGATGGCCACCATTTACTCCAGGACTTCGGCATATGATCAACGGTTGAGAATACACCCGAAATGATCTTCATATCGAACGACTTGTGTCCACTTCGAGACTTTGGCATTAGGGACTTCAGGACTTAGGGCATCTTCTGGTGGTGAAAATGCCGAAGTAAAACTCCTGTTGTGACGTAACTTGCTTACGTCACTTGATGATGTGGCATGAGCCAAGTGTCTTTCACGTGTCACTCTGATTCTTGATTTTCACGTACCTGAAATGCCAATTTCAACTTGACACTTGTCATTATCTGACTGTGCCACGTGTCCTTTATTATGTGATCTGTCACATGTCCTTGTTGACATGGTCTGCTGACGTAGAACTACCGATGTGACACATATTCATCTCTTTTATCTAACGGTCAGAATAGCATCCGAAGGGTATCTCAGATTGATGGTTGAGAGTGACTTCAGAATTTTGTCTTTCAGGACTTCGGGTATTTCGATATCTCAATTTCACAAATCTTCCGAAGTGAGATTCCCGAAGCGTAACCTACTCACATATTTAGAAACGAAGTGAATTATGTTTGTTTGATCAAGATCTTAGATCGGCAGCTTGATCTGTCTGTGATGTTGCTTTGCCTTGGTTTAAGTCTAACGACCCTCCATCTTTGCTTATCCTATCCTTCCACTTAAAGTGATCCGACGGTTGATGGATATTCAGATAATCGAATTGTCAATCATTTTTCCCCACTCATCCTATCCTTCCATTTAAGGTGATCCAACGGTCGTGAAGACTCCCGAAGAAGATTAACAATCAAGGATGATTTTGGAACCACAACTTGCGAGTGATTTAACTCGTCACCCAAACTCCACAATTTGAAGTTGTGCATTGTTGTTGATTCAACCACAATCGTCGATGTTCGAATCTATAAGATCTGACGGTCTTGACTGATTGTGGGATTGGAAATAACATGATATTTAATTCTCCTTTCGATCTCTGCAATCTATTCTTGTCGTTGATCTTGCGATTGTGCATCCGACGGTCACGATTTGATACAACTTAATCTGGTCATTTATTGGATCAATCACAGTCATCGACATTTTATTTTATGAGGTCTGATGATCTAGACTGATTGTGGGATTATAACTAGCGAGTCGTTTAATTATTCTTTCTCTCTCCGCAATTCATCACGCCATCTCTTATGAGCTTTGATCTTTATTCACTAAACCTCCTAAGGTTTTTTCTCTGCACATCGTCCAACTATTTGACATCAACCATAATACTGTTGATATCAATGACAATTCTTCATACCAACATATCATAACATCAATGACATCGTTTGTTGACATCAATGAAAATACATCAATGACACTATGTCCAAAAATATCCCCCTTTGTCATTGATGGAAACAAACCAACTTTATACACAGTCTCCCCCTGTTATGATGCTTTACATAGTCTCCCCCTGTTATGATGCTTCTCTCTTCTGAAATTATTCTCCCCCTTTGACATCAATGGAAAATGGTTGCTTCCCCTATGGTAAATCTTTGTCTGTCTATATAATTCTGATCATAATATGAACATGGGTAACTTATCCTGCAATCATACTTTTCTTGTCATAACTAAATGACTCCTTCTGATTTTGATTGTTGTCTCCCCCTAATTTGGTGCCAATTGATGAATTACTTTATTGAGAGATTTAGGTTGGAAGAGGGATTACTCCCAATTTATGCATGAGATATTCAAATACATATCTGCTTAAGGGTTTTGTGAAAATATCTGCCACCTATTCTTGTGTCAGCACATATTCCAATTTAATGTTCTTATTTTCAGCCTGATCTCTTAGATAGTGGTATTTTATGGGAATATGTTTTTATTTGGAGTGTTGGACAGGATTCTTGGAGAGGCTTATAGTGCTTGTATTATCATAGTGGATAATATTAAGTTCTTCAAATACTATTTTGATGTCTTGTAAGGTTTGTTTCATCCATTCCACTAGTGTGCAACATTCTGATATTGCAATATACTCAGCTTCAGTGTTAGACAAAGAAATTGAGGAATGTTTTTTGCTTATCCAAGCTACCAATGATTTTTCCAAAAATAATTCTCCTCCACTTGTAGTTTTTCTGTCATCTACACTACCTACCCGATCATCATCTGAATAGGCTTTTAATGTGAATGAATCCTTTCTAGGGTACCACAAACCAAGATCTATAGTTCCTTTCAAATACCTAAAGATTCTTTTTACAACTTGAACATGGATCTCCTTTGGTGTTGCTTGGAATCTANCCCGATCATCATCTGAATAGGCTTTTAATGTGAATGAATCCTTTCTAGGGTACCACAAACCAAGATCTATAGTTCCTTTCAAATACCTAAAGATTCTTTTTACAACTTGAACATGGATCTCCTTTGGTGTTGCTTGGAATCTAGCCACCATCCCAATAGCTTTCTTGACATTAGGTTTGGAAGCTGTTACATAGAGTAAACTCCCAATCATTGATCTGTAGTGTTTTGGATCTACAGCTTTGGACTCATCTTCCTTGCTTAGTTTGCATCCAACTATCATAGATGTACTAACAGGTTTGCAATCCTCTAACTGGAATCTCTTAAGCATATCTTTAACATACTTAGACTGATGGATAAAGACTCCTCTTTTGGAATGTATTACTTGTAATCCAAGAAAGAAATTTAGTTCGCCAAGAAAAGACATTTCAAATTCTTGTTGCATCATCCTAGAAAATTCATTTATCATTTTTTCATCATCACTTCCAAATATAATATCATCAACATATACTTCCACAATCATCATGTTATTACCTTCAATTTTATAATAAAGATTGTTGTCTGTTGATCCCCTTTTGAGGCCTTGTTTTTGTAAGTAAGAATATAACCTTGCATACCAAGTTCTAGGTGCTTGTTTTAGCCCATAGGGTGCTTTATTTAGTTTACAGACATAGTCTCCATTGTTATTTAATTGAAACCCTTCTCGTTTCTCAATATAGACTTCTTCTTCTAAGTTTTCATTGAGAAATGTTGACTTGACATCCATTTGGTATACTTTAAATTTTCTATAGTTGGAGAAGGCTAGGAACATCCTAATTGCCTCTAATCTAGCCACAGGTGCAAAGGTTTCTTCATAGTATACTCCTTCAACTTGATCATATCCTTTACATACCAATATGTCTTTATTCCTGATTACTTTCCCATTCTCATTCATTTTGTTTTTATACACCCATTTAGTTCCAATGACATTTTTGTTTTTTGGTCTTGGAACTAGTTCCCAGGTTTGATTTTTTTCAATGTGGTCCAATTCTTCATTCATAGCCTTGACCCAATTCTCATATTTACATGCCTCTTTGATTGATCTGGGATCAATATGCGACAAAAGTGTTATTTCTGTTTGATACAACACTTGTCTTCTTGTGTGCACTCCGTCACTCTTATTTCCAATAATCAGTTCTTTAGGATGATTCTTTTGAGTCATTCTTGAGGGTGTCTTTGTGTCTCTTCTTGGGGATTATTCTCTTATATATTCTTCTTGAATATCCTCTTCATCTTCAATAGTATCCATATCATCCTCTTCCCTTTCTTATTTATCCTCTTCTACTTCTTCGGCTTGTGTACCAACCGAGTCATCATCATCTTCATCTTCACTGCCAAGTATAGTCTCTTGATTTTTGATCCTTATTGTTTTAAGATCATCCACCTTGACATATGCACTCTCAAAAATGTTATGTAATCTAAGATTGTAGCATATGTATGCCTTTTTGGTAGAGGCATATCCAAGAAATATACCTTCATCAGATCTAGCATCAAATTTTTCGAGATTCTCATCAAGCCTTTTGATGTAGCACTTACTTCCAAAGACCTTGAAGTATTTTACCGATGGAGCTCTTCCAAAACATAGATCATAAGGGGTCTTATTACTATTAATCTTGATCTGACCTATGTTCAATATGTATACTGTTGTTCTCACAACTTCCCTCCAATATCCATCAGACATTTTTTCTTCATTGAGCATAGTCCTTGAAGCCTCTTGAATTATTCTATTCCTTCTCTCATCAATCCTATTTTGCTGAGGTGTTCTGGCAATAGAGAATTGTATTTTTATTCCATGGGTTTCACAGAAGAGATCAAATATTTTGAGGTGAACTGACCACCATTGTCTGATCTGAAACATTTGATTTTTGTATCCTTTTCATTTTCAACAAGGGTTTTAAAGGCTTTGAATTTGTTAAGTGCTTTTGATTTTTCTTTGAGAAAACATATCCAACCCATTCTAGTAAAATCTTCAATGAACAACATAAATTAGGACTCTCCTTGCAAACTCTTGGTCCTTGTAGGTCCACATAGGTCAGTGTGAACAAGCTCTAAAGGTTTTAAGGTTGTGTACTCTTTTTCTTTGAACCTTATTCTAGTTTTCTTCCCTAGTTGACAGTGTCTACACATAGTATTTGAGGGCTTTATGATCTTTGGAAAGTTTCTTACTACACCAAGATTGATGAATTTTACTATATTTTCAAATTTAATGTTACCCAACATTCTATTCCATAGCCAACTTTCATCTACTAGATTTATATGACATTCCTCATTCAATTATGCATCTAGTATATATACATTTTCAGGAGTTCTAGGAGTAGTACCAACCAATTTTCCTGTGTCTTCTCTCTTAATCCCACATTTCTGGGAATCAAATATGTAGAAGTGCCCCTGATCACAGGTTTGGCTTACACATAATAGACTAGGTTTCATTTTTTCAACAAGAAACACATTTTTGTCTTTGTCTTTTCCCAAACTCACAGTGCCTTTCCCAAGTATGTTACCTGAAGCATTGTCACCAAATGTAACTTTACCCTTTTGTTTTTTTAATTCTAAAAACTTGTCCTTGTTACCTATCATATGTTTTGAGCACCCATTGTCAACATACTAGAGGTATTTTTTATCTTGGGCTTTTAAGGCAATAAGACATTCCCTTTTTGATGTTTTTTCTCTCCAAAGTTTCTTTTTCTCTCTAGTGAACTCTGGTTCTTCTGAAACTTCCATTAATCTGCAATTAATGGCCTTGTGTCCATAGTTATGACATCTGAAACATTCTAGGTCCCCTTCTTGTAGAGGTGAAAAGGAGTTATAGTTTCTTCTTTTAACTCGATTTACTGCTTATATATCTTTAAGGTTATAGTTCTTAACCTTTAGATTTTTTCTTCTATATGCTCTACAATTCATAGCTTTGTGTCCGAAATTAGAGAATGCAAACCAATAACCAAACAAAATGCAAGGATACTTGTTTTGATAAACCTTCTTTGGTATTGTCTTGTTTTCCTTCTTGATGGGTGGAAATAGTCCTCTGGATTTCTAGTCATTACTTGTCTTCTCTTCGTTTTTCTTCTTGAATGTACTAAGGAGAGCATCTGCATAATATTTTGAGTTGACTTGGATTTTTTCTTGAGAATAAGATATTCCATTTTTATTACCTAAATCCCTTTGTGTGGTAATAATCTTATCCAATACTTTATAGCTATTCTCATATCTTGTTTGAATGAATTTTGTATCAAGTTATTTTCTTAGGTGAACTATTTCTGCCTCCATTCTTTCACAGATTATTTGTTTTTCCTTAATATAATTTTATATACTTTCTTCGATCCTATTTGCTTCTAGGATTTGGTCTTTCAGGTTGCTCATGAGTTTCTCCAACTCCTCTTCTTTATGTTCATGTTTTTCCTTTTGTTAAACTACACAACTTTTCAGCTGTCTATATCTGGTTTTGTATTTTCTTAATTCATCCAAGGCACTGAGAAGTTCTTCTTCCATATTAAATTTTGCTTCATCTTCTAACTCTTTCTCATGTTTAATTTCTTCTATATCATTAGACTCTTCAATACATAGAAAAAGGACTTCATCATCATCATTTTCACTAGACTCTGATGAACTGTTCTTTTCTTCTTTTGAGTAAAAGTTCTTTTTCCCTTTGTAAAACTTTTTCTTGTAGTTGGGTTTTCCCTTTTTCTTTTACTGTTTGGCTTTTTTTTCTTCATGTTTAGGGTCCTCCTTGGGATAGGGACACTTGGCTGCAAAATGGACAACCTTGCCACAGTTAAAACATTTGAAAGGAAGCTTGCCTTTGTACTTCCCTGATCCTTTTTGATGTTTTTTAATGAGACTTGCTTCTTCCACATCAGATTCTTCATCATGGCTAGATTGAAGTTTCTGCTTCTGATTCTTTGTTTTCTTGAGTACCTTGAAGGCTGCCTCTCCTTGTGAGATATTATCATGACCTAATCTTAACTCATAGGCTAAGGATTCCATACAATTCATCCATGGTGAGTTTATCTAGATTTTCTCGATCTTCAAGAGCAGACACTTTAGGATTGTATATAATAGGTAGTGTTCTTAGAATTTTTTCAACTAGCTCATTGTATGATACTTCTACTCAGAATCTTATGATTGAATTAATAATATTATCAACTCTTTCGATGTACTTGGAGATGTTTTCCTCATCTTTCATTTTTATGCCTTCAAATTGTACTTTGAGAGTCTGGAGTTTGTCCCTCTTAACCTTGGTATCTCTTGCATATATAGTTTCCAATCTATCCTAGAGTTGTTTTTCATTATTACAGTTTAGTACCTTAGCAAGGATTTTCTTACTCGGTCCATCTTGTAGTGTGTTTAAGGCTTTTGCATGTTACCAAAATGTTTTCATGTCTTCTGCTTCTATGGGCATGGATTTTGGAACATAATATCTCTTTTCAACTAATGTCCATACTTCCAGTCCAATGGACATTAGATATATTTACATTCTAACACTCCAGAAGACATAGTCTTCACTATTAAATAGGGGGATTTTTGATGACATCTTCAACTACTGATCCATTCTGATGTATATTTCTCTTCAACTGATTTAAACCTTTTATGAAGAGACCCTCTCTGATACCAATTGAAGGATTAGATCCTGTCACTGAAAGGGGCAGGGGGCGGGGCTGAATCAGTGACACAAAATTTTTATCATTTTCTTTTATTTATGCAAAAAAAAATTTGATACAATATTTTATCATGGAACCCAATTGGGAAAAACCACAAACGCTTTTCTATTGACTTCAAAATTTGTTTTACATGTTACATAGAAGGAATATCTTCTTCATTTTTTATCATCACCAACTAATCAGGATGCACCCACACCCTTGTTCACCAACACCAACTGGTAGGAGGCTATGACCCCCTGTTTAGTCAGCTACAATTGACAAGGAAGCACCAACTCCCTCTGCAGGTACCAACCTGCCCTTGCACCACCCAACCACCCTTATTTTCTGAATCTAGAATTTTTTTTTGTATCAAGTCTTTAATACATCTTTCTTTTCTCCTGTGATTTAATATATCTTCTGATTTGAACTACAGAGACACTTTCTTCTCATCACTCTTTCTCATTTATATATTCTTCAAAATGACGTGAGTGTTATACACTGTGTCCCTTTATTTGGAGCATCACACCACTTCATTTAAATTAACCATAAACATTGTTTTAACATTTTTATTGTGAAGGATTTTTCATAAATTGATCATAGTTATGGATCAATTTCATCCTTTTAGCTCGATCCCAAATCTATGCATTTATTTGTAGAAACTGAGTTCTGCAGAGGCTCTTCCTTCAAACCATTACATGTGAATGAGTGATACAAAACCACAGGCTTATCAATTTAGCGACGTATTATATCCTTCCTTTTTAATCTCTTATTCCATATGACCAATAGTGGTGACCAGATGCTAGGCCAAACGAGTGCTTGAGCGCTTATCAAATCGATGATCATGATTTAATCCCCTGATGAGATGGACGACAATCAGGACTTCGAGACATCATCATTCGGGACTTCGGGATTTCAATTTTTCAAATTTTTGAATAAGATTTATTCGAATAGATTGAACGGTTCACTTTTATTTCGCATAACCAGATCAATGGTCATGTTCGATCCTTACACTTATCCTTTCATTGCTTAATCCGATGGATGGGACTTAATCAAGAATTTAGATGGATAGCCACCATTTACTCATAGCAATGGATCTGGTCAACAAGATTGGATTGGAGGTTCACGATAATCCTATCCCCTATCCATTGGGTTGTGCAAACAAGGATGTAGAGATAAAGTTAACAAAGCACGTAAGATTTTTTTTTTTCAAGTGCTAATTTTATTGATGAAGTGGAATTGGATGTAGTACCCCTTTATATATGTGGAGTAGTGTTTGGAAGCCCTTACATGTATATGAGGGATGCAATATTCATTCAAAGATATAATCGATACCAAATGATTAAGATGGGATGTCCTACATCATAAACACGCTTAAAAGAAATTCAAATATCTCACTGGTAAGTGCCAAACAAGCCAAGGAGTTAATCATTTCTAGTAAGAAATATGTTTTTCTTTTCTTAAGAGAAAATCAGCCTGATGATGAATCAATGTGAGTGAAGGCATCCATGGAGGGGTCTACTAAAGAGTAGAAACATAATTTGGAGGAGTTTCTATAGGTATACAAAGGAGTTTTCTAAGAGCCTAATGAGATACCACCTAAGAGGGAAGTGGAGAAAGAAATATAATTGTTTCTAGACTCCCCATTACCAAATATTTGGTTGTATAGACAGTTTGTACTAGAAGTGAATGAAGTGAAGAAGTAATTGTAGTAGTTGTTGGAGTAGGGTGTGATTCAACAATGTACCTCACCTTGTGGGTCACCCATCATAATTGTTCCCAAGAAGGATGGGACTTGGAGAATGTGTATCTATTATAGGGAATTGAACAAGATTACACTAAAGAATTGGTACCCCTTGCCAAGGATTGATGATCTATTGGACCAAGTGCAGCATATCAAGTACTTCACTAAGTTGGATTTGAAATCAGGATATCACCAGGTACGAGTCAAATAAGAAGATACTTGGATTATTTCCTTCAAGACAATGCAAGGTTTGTATGAGTGGTTGATTATGTCATTCAGTTTATGCAACACACCAACTACATTTATGAGACTAATGGATGATGTTTTATGCCCTTTTCTATATTCATTTGTTATTGTTTATTTGGATGATATAATAGTTTATAGTGCTACTTGGGAGGATCACATATCACATATTATGAAGGTGTTAGAGACTCTGGAAAAACACCAGTTGTTGGTTAATCTCAAGAAATGTGATTTTTCTACTAATCTTTGGTGTATTTGGAGTATGTGATCGATGGAGGGAAATTCAAGATAGATCTCGCAAAGATGGAGTCCATCATGAAATGAGAAATTTATACATATGTCTCTAAAGTCAGGAGTTTTGTTGGGGTATAACAATAGTTGCAGAAGTTTATAGCTTCATTTTCAGCAGTAGCTACACCACTCCATGCCATAACATCCATTGGTAAGAGTTTCTAGTGAGGGAAGAATCAACATAATTCCTTTGAATATTTGAAAATAAATATTAGTCAAGAACCAGTGCTCGTTCTACCAAAATTTTAGAATCCCTTTGAAGTGGATACATATGCAAGTGGGCGTGCCATGGGAGTAGTACTGATGTAGGGAGGAAGGTTCGTATGCTATCATTTTGAAGTATTTCATGGGGAGTTTCTCAACTACCCTACTTAAAACAAGGATATCTATGCCTTGGTACAATATTTAAAAAAGTGGAAGCATTATCTGATGGGAAATAAGACCATCTATCACATAAATCACTAGCCACTACAGTGTAATACCCATGTTTCCCCCAACTTGTAAATATAACTATAGCCTTGTAAAATACTATGGGAAGACTATCTATGTGTGGATGTTGGAAATGATGAAACTTTTTTTTATAAAAGGTAATGTATATATTTATGTTACTAAATAAAATGGAAAATGTTGCCTAAATGTTCAAGGGGTTGCCAAGGTAGATAATGATGCATGAGAGAGATGGTGAGGGGAACCAATAATGGTTGAGATGACCCCTACCATACCAATACTCTACTGGATTTAAACTTTTCAAACATAGAATAATCCTCTGACCCAGAGAAGTAAATTACCAGCCGGCTTGGTAGTTGGGAAGTCTTCCTCAAGAGTCAATGAGGAGATGGGAAGAGCACCCATCTGAAAAAACCTGCTCTGATATGACCCATGAAATTGGGAATTGGACCCACGAAATATTGATGAGGAAGGAAAGAAAAATGAATGAAAATTGTGGGCATAGGGGAGGCAGGAAAGGGGAATGGGTTTGGTGACCATTTTTGAAGAGGGAGAGGATGTGCAACTCTCTGGTTTTGAAGACAATTGATAACAATGATCTTTTGTTTTCTGGGTAAAGGAATTGTTGGGAAACATTTTCAATCCAAGATGGTAAATGAGGTTGCAGAGAATATGAGTGACTGATGAAGCACTCATTGTATACCCCCTTTCTTGGTGGAGATAAAACTAATCTTCCAAGTTCTTGTGGGAAGAGGAGAGTGATATTTTTCCCTGGTTGTTGCTGAATAGAAGGAAGAATCTCTCTCATAGAATCATGATCTAGCTAGGGGGTAGCCAGTGGAAAATATGTCTAGGATTTGTTGTTCCTACGGTTGAGTGGAAAAGGGACCCCCTTTCAACATTTGCAACACTGTCTATTTTCTAGATAAGCATATTTTTCTACATCTCTATAGTGTTAAGTTCAAAAATAATTATAGACTATGTTTTAGAGAAATATGAGTTCATATTTTTGTTAAAAGTGCCTTGTGAATTTAGGTGTGAATGTGAAAATGTGACGCCAAATTTTATGTTGGGAACAACTTGACCTTTTGACTTCCTATGCCAAATTTTGGGAGTGAATGTTGTGGCTAACTGAGTTTCACAATTTAATTCATGCATAGGCAATGTTGAGTGAAAAGTTTAAGTCTTTATTAAGAATCAAAAGAGAGAGAGAGTGATTTATGCATACTGTTGTTTTATTTTAGTTTGTCTTCAAATCTTATGCCAAAAAACCTTAGAGGAGATTAGATCTGTGTGGACTTCACGAAATAATCCAAAATATGGAAAAACATTAAAATTCATTATAAATGCATATTAAGGAAAAATAATTAGGAAATAAACAAAAAATTCCTAATTGAATTAAAATACAAGAGCTCTCAAAATTCTATTTGGGCATTAATAAACATTTATGCTAAGCTTGAGTTAAATCCCCTACAAATTTGGGAAGAATCTCCTTAAATGTGGTAGGCTGTAAATGTTGGTAGAAATGTAAAATTTACTGTGATGGTAAATCTTTGTCTTAGGACCAATTTCCTTAAATTTAGTAAGATTAGTAAAACACAATAATAAGGAAACAAAATTTACTCATTTACCCACAAGAAGGGAGAGATTATAATTATATCTTTAATTTCCAGAATGGAGAAATTTCCTTGGAGTAGAAATTTTATTAAATCACTTTATAAAGACTTGAAAACTATATTTTCCTTTCTCTTATTTTCATGTAAGAGAAATTAATTTCATTTAAATTCTCTATAATATCCGCTTCTCATTGACAAAAGAGCTCAAGGACTTAGTAGTCTAGCTATCCCTCTAGACTATAGTCCAAGATAAGAAAGGCGAAGGAAATGTGGGTTGTCAATAAAAAAGATCTAAATTTTTATTATTAAAGTGACTTTGGGAAAATACTAAGGAAGATTAAATTAAAAACCTTAGTACGTGGAAAAAGAAACTCAATGGAAAATTAGAAAAGGAGGTATAAAAGAAGGAGAAAGGAATGCCTCTTAGGATTCTATTCTCATTATTCACTTTTCACAGGGGTCGTGACACTAGACCAATGGATAGAGGAAAAGGGAAGTTAGATGAGGCTACAAGAAGAGATATAAGGAGTAAACAACTATGTTACACTTACAGGGATCTGTGGCAACCGGGACATAGATGTTTAGGCAAGGGGAAAATACACTATGTCGAGGTAGTAAATGACAATGAAGAGGAGGCAAATGATGAAGATGATGGGGATATCCATACTATGTAGGAAAACCTCAGAGAGGAAGAAGAATAACTATTGTATCATGAAACATCAGATAAAATCCCTAAAAATATGGATACCGAAATTCAACACCTTTAGAATAGAAGGAGTGGTTCAGGGGAAATGGGAAACTATGTTGATAGATGGCGGAGCCTCCCACAAATTTATTGATATAGCCATGGTAGAGAGGAGACATCTACCCACAGTGGAATTAGAAGTATTCTTGGTTGAAGTAGCAGGGGGCGTACCATAGCTTGTGACAGGTACATTCCACAAATGAACTTGACTCTAGGCCAACACACCTTAACAAATGACTTTTATGTTGTAAACATTCCTAACACCAATATCATTTTAGGGGTGCAGTGGCTCAACACTTTAGGACCTATCACAACCAACTATAAAACAATGGAGATGTCTGTCAACATAGATGAAGGAAAGAAAGTTACGCTTAAAGGAATGACATGGGATTCTCCTAGAATCGTGATAGTGAAAAATATGCATGCCATATTCAGGCAAGAGGAGATAGCCTATGCAGTTGAATGGTTTATTTTGGATACTAAAGAAGAAACCCACAAACTATATCCTCCATATATACAAAACATTATCAGCAAACACAAAAGAGTCGTTGATCCTATTCCTTCGGGACAACAACTGGATAGAGGATTTGAACACATCATAGAGTTGGAAGAAGGAGACAAACCAATCATTACTACACCTTATAGGAACCCCAAGAAGCACAAGGAAGAGATAGAGAGTGCAATCAAGGAATATTTGTCTATGGGAAGTATTAGACTGAGCTCAAGTCCATTTGCATCATCAGTTGTGTTGGTTAAGAAAAATGATGAAACAATGTGTATGTGCATTGACCACAGAGCATTGAACAAGAGGAATATTATTAACATGTATCCTATTCCCCGGATTGATGAACTGTTGGATGAACTTCATGGTGCAGTCTAATTTACTAAGATAGACCTATGGTCAGGCTATCATCAGATCAAAATGAGAGAACATGATGTACACAAAAATGCATTCAGATGTCACTTCGGCCACTATGAGTTTCTTGTGATGCCCTTTGGACTTACCAACTCCCCTGTCACTTTCCAGTCATGTATGAACCATGTGTTCAACAAGAAACTGAGAAAATATTTGTTTGTCTTCTTTGATGATGATCACTTACGACATGTTGAGGAAATCTTGGTTTTCATGGAGGAGTAGTCTTTATATTCTAAAGAGTTAAAGTGTGAGATTGGCATGAATGAGGTTTTGTACTTAGGACATAATATTGGGGAAAAGAGAGTATAGGTCCATCAAGAAAAAATACAAGCTATCATCAATTGGCCTACCCCAAGGAAACTTATAGAACTCAAAGGGTTCCTTGGAATTTGAAGCGATTATAGAAATTTTGTCAAGGGAATCTCCCAAATTTGTGCTCCTCTAACAAAAGTAACCAGAAAAGGAGCTTTCAGTTGGAGTGAAGAAGCACCGATCACGTTTGAAAAAATGAAGAAGGTCATGAGTACTTTCCTATTACTTTCCTTACTTGATTTTTCTCAGCCTTTCATATTAGAATGTGATGCATCAGGTGCAGGAGTAGCAGTTGTCCTTATGAAAAATAGGCACCCTATTTACTATGAGAGTCGTAAGTTGAGAGGCCCTTAATTTCTCTATAGAATTTATGACAAGGAGATGTTGGCCATAATGCATGCCTTGTCCAAATTCCGACTGTACTTAGCTGGGGAAAAATTTGTAGTAAGAACTGATCATAACATCCTCAAGTAATTTTTATCCCATAAAGACTTGAACGAGAGACAAAAGAAGTGGGTAAGCAAGATTCAAGCTTACAGTTTTGATATTGAGTACGTCAAGGGAAATAATAATGTAGCTTCAGATGCACTATCCAAAATACCTTCGGCCTACTCCATGACAGAACTATCATTGGATTGGAAACCACAGTTATTGGTAGAATACTCAAAGAACAGGTTTGCATGTGAGTTGATGGATGGAAAACTATAGGATGACAGGTACAAGGTTGTAAATGACATAATTTATTAAAAATGTAGGATTTATTTGGTACCCATATCTACATTCAAAGGGAAAGTGCTCCAAGCCTTCCATGATGCTCCAATAGCAAGCCATCAAGGATTCATTAAGACATACAGATAGGTAAGAGAAAGGTTATCTTGGAAAGGACTAAAAGGAGATGTTTTGTGCCACATAAGGGAATGTGCTACTTACCAACATAATAAATATGAAAAATCTCATCCAACATGACTCTTACAACCTCTTCCAATACCAGAGAACAAATGGGAAAGTATCTCAATGGACTTCATCACAGGTCTTCCTAGAATGCAAAGTAAGGATTACATATTTGTAGTTATTGATAGGTTAACCAAGTTTAGTCATTTGTTTTCCATCTCAATGGACTACAACACATCACATGTAGCCGAATTGTTCTTCAAAGAGATCTTCAGGATGCATGGCATATCTACAAACATTTTTAGTGACCGAGACAACAAATTCATGAGTATCTTTTGGCAAGAGATTTTTAGACTGGTGGGAAATGAATTGACTCCTAGCACTAGATACCATCCCCAAACTGATGGACAAACTGAAATTGTCAACAAGTGGATAGAGGGTTACCTCCGAAATTATGTAGCAAGATAGTAGAAAGCTTGGGTCAAATGGATTTACTTAGGGGAATACTGTTACAATACCACATACCACATGTCCATTGGCA
Organism: Picea engelmannii; assembly: GCA_009831015.1. NCBI lineage: Eukaryota > Viridiplantae > Streptophyta > Pinopsida > Pinales > Pinaceae > Picea > Picea engelmannii. The sequence continues at coordinate 222,052 of ML809001.1, forward strand.
TGTCCCCCTTCAAATCTTTATACAGTTATGATCCTCTTACTTTTGAAAATATTTTATTTGGAGAAAGAAAGGCTCCTATGGCTAAGGAGTTGATCCAGGTTAACCAGGACATCATCAGAGAACTCAAGGACAATATCCATAGAGCGCAGAGCTGGAAGAAATTATATGTAGACAGGAAAAGGGTGGAGTGCACCTTTGAGGTAGGGGATCTGGTATAATTGCACCTATAGCCATACAGACAAACATATATCAAGAAGAGTGGTGCTGATAAATTACAACCTCACTTCTATGGTCCATATGAAGTACAAAGAAGAATTGGAGAAGTAACATATGAATTGAAATCCCCCCCAGGGAGTAATATCCACAATGTTTTCCATGTGTCTTGTTTGAAAAAAGCATTATGCCAACATGTATTAGTAAATGAGACATTACCACCCATGGATGAAGAAGGACAACTCCACCTCATACCAGAAAGGATCTTGGAAACCAAGGTGAAACAACTAAGGAGCAGATCCATTAAAGAGTACTTGGTTAAATGGAAATATTTTCCCATAGAAGATGCTACTTGGGAAAGCGAAAGAACATTGCAAGAGAATGGTTGAGGATTGCTTGAGGACAAGAAATTTCCAGTAGGGGAGACTGTAATATCCCCTTCTCATTGACACACGATCTCAGCAACTTATTAGTCTAGCTACCCCTCTAGACTATAGTCCAAGATAAGCAAGGGGAAGGAAATGTGGGTTTTGTCACTAAAAAATATCTAAAGTTTTAATATTAAAGTGACTTTGGTAAAATACTAAGGAAGATTAAATTAAAACCCTTATCATGTCGAAAAATAAAATTAGTGGAAAATTAGAAAAGGAGGTATAAAAGAAGGATAAGGGTGCACCTATTAGGATTCTATTCTCATTATGCACTTTGCACTCTTGAAATAGACAACTTACGTTTTGAGGGTTTTGAGTAAAAAACCCTAGCAACTAGCAAGGAGGTAAAAGATTCCTATGTTCCTAATTCAAGCTTGGCCAAGGAGGTGAAATATACCCCTTACCATTCTAATCTAGTCACAGGTATTCAACATGATAACACTTGGAGTTGGTGCACATATGTGAAGGGTTTTTAGCAGCAGGGCACATCTTTGGAAGGGAAAAGGTTCGATATTCTTGGAGGAGTCTAGATATGCATGTTTATGCCATTGGAGGTTCATCTATAGAGTCATAGCGTCCTTTTTTATCATTGATACCAAGGGTATCCCCTTTGGATTATTTTATTTGTCTCAGGAGGAAATTCTGAATGCGGGCGCAACTCCCATTGAGGATATTCACATATATGAGGGAAAACTTGAGAGGTTTAACTCTAACTTGCTTCATTCCCACTCTAGAGCCCCTGATATATAGTTTGAGGGTATTTTGACATCATTTGGAGGCCATTTACTAGGAGGTCGAAATATTGAGCATTTCTAGCCAGTTAGGGCCGTACCAGTTCCAGGGCCGTACTCTCTCTAGATATGATCATCCAGGCCATACCAACAAGGATCTGAAGGAATCTAGTCAAGAAGGGAAATAAATTAATCTTAATACCAACTATATTCAGTGGAGTAAGACCTAGGGTCTCTATATATCCTATATTGTACCAGATCTACATATCTATGTATGAAGATCACTTATTCTATCTAAATAAAGGTCAGATCTGAAGCTTGTTGTCTCTTTTTATGTGTTTACTTCATTATCATGTGGTCCATACTTGTTATGATGTCTTCTATGCAATAAAATTAGTAAAAATACTCCAGCACATCCTTCTGTAGTAGCCACCTGCAAAACAAAACACAAAACACTAGATAGAAACCCTATTTCTTGGCCAAAAATTGGTTGGGATCATTACAGTGGTATTAGAGAGAATTTCCTTCGCCAGCTTGTGCAAAGTAATAAGATGAATAGAAGAAGAGTACATGGGGGCCAACCCATGACAGGTAATCTAGAAGAGGAAGAGGAAGAAGGAAGCATGGGAAAGACACATGAGAAAAATAATGCTTCATTGAGAAACTGAACTTCTAGTAGCTAAAGTAGCACATACAGTGAAAGAGATAGTTCAGATCACTCAAGAAAACATGCAACATACTCTGGTGAAAATGCATAACCACTTATCATTGGGACTGTTGGCATAGGGGCAGACCCAAGCTTCAACATTGAAACAATGCACCAACAAAATACTAACTACCGACCCGTTCAACAACACCTGTGAAGTAGATGAAGTCTCACCCGAGGTAAAGGCAGGGGTGGTTGGAGGACTCAGGTGTTTGAAACCTTAGATGGGACACAAATATGTGATTGTAATACTTAACATAACACTTAGCACTGACAGTTCATGAATATTTAACCACTATCTACTCCGTAGATAAAATAGAGCATCACATCATTCATTCAGATCTGATGTATCTAAGCACTTATCATAGAGAAGTAGGTTAGATATAATAGATTCAGGCACTAACACATTCATATAAGTCATATCTAACATCCATATACGTCATTAGCACAAAGCATAAACAAATCTATCTATCTATATCAAATCACTTATCAAGTAAAGACATAAACACATCAACACATTGCACAAAGCAGAGAAACACTGCATATATGTGGTTCACCCCCACCCTGGGGCTACGTCCACCAACTCTTCTTTATTATCTCTATCAAGCTTCTTATAGGCACATAGCTTAAAAATAATACTTCGCAGAAGACAAGAGATCTGCACGCACTCTGCCAGATCCTCCTTCTTCGAGTTAGGGTAAATAACCAAGCCTTCTTACAATTAATTCCACATAGCTCTACAAGTCTCACACAATATGCACATAGCACTTACAATCCTTCAATCACATAGATATATCACTTAGCCATTCGTACCCACTACATTGCATTAGAATATATTTATACATACAAACTAGGCCTAAACATGGGTAAACCCATGGGCTGACATCCCATACCCATTACATAATCCCAAATCCCAAAAAGAACCCAAAAAGAGGCTGATATCCTGTCATCTTTGCTTCACCTTGCGCTCCTCCTTTGATATTCTATTGGAGTCCCAAAATAGGTCAAAATTGACCAAGGATCTCCCAAAACTTGGTCAAGGGCCAACATGCCCCCAACACTCACCTATGACTCGTCCCGAGTCACTCTAATCTAGGTAGTTCTGCTTCGAAAGACTCAAGCTTGGATCGAAATGCTTCGACATGTTGTTGTGTTATGACCTCCTGTTCAGTGAACTCTTGGATGACTACCTAGTTCACAGGTCCTCCCAGGCGCTTTTCAGCTGCGGTGACAACCTTCTAGAGTTCTTCTTCTTGGCCTTCGACCTCTGTGAAAAATTGGTAGGCCTTATCTTGTACATGTTGGAGCCTTTGAGTTACTTCCATAACTCTACTCTGGATAGTGTGGATCTGCTGTTGGGCGGTGCATTTCTCTTGGGAGCACTTTATTCTTTCCACAACTGACAGGGGCTTCATCTTCGCATGTATCGTTTCGGCTTGATACTTCATCTCTTGGAGCTGCGACTCTAGTGCCTTCAGTTTTGGATTCTCAGTGAGTTTCTCATAGGTCTGGGCACTGCGATCAATAAGTTTCTTAAATTTCATAGCAAGGGATTTTATTATCTCAACTGCGCTTCAAGCAATTGCCTCTATTTGATCCTTTACAACCTATGGAGTCTCAGGCACTGTGTAGAGCTTTAAGTCTACTATGTGTTGTTGTAGCTGTTGGATAGCTTCTGCGAGCTACTCTACTTGCTACGTGACTCAATCCTCTATATTTATTTCTACGACTATCACAGAGCGAAGTGCTCTACTGACCGCTTCTTTCACTTCGAGTTGGTCCACGAGAAACTATTCTTTTCCTTGTTGTATCTATTCTTTTTCTTCATCAAACTTTTCTTGGAGAGAAATCTTTTCTTGTTCTACAGCTCGACACTTCTCTACAAGTACTCCTTGCACTTGCATCAAGGCCTTAGTGGCTTGTTCTATTTCTTATTGTGCTTGTCGAAGGCGAGCTTCGACTATATCAGCTAGTCGGTGGAGTTAGGCTTGCTAATCTCCCAACTCTAGTTCTCCCGATGGAAGGGGCGTAGTGGAGACTGGGTGGCTGGACAGAAGGGCTTGTTGTAATCCTCAGAGTTTGATTTCAATTATATCATACATTTCCTCCTGCTTGGCTTCTTGTTTCTCTGTTATTTCTAGTGAATCATCATTCAGGGCTGCGATGATGAAGTCAAAATCATCGAAGGTGAGGATAGTGTACATTTTGGTCATGGTGGCTTTTGATTTCTTTCAGGAAGAAGGCTTCAGGGGGGAATCCTTTCTCTTCCTCAAGGGGTCAACCTCGTCTCTAGGTGGTGTTACTTCATTGGGATTCTATTCAACTTCTACTTTGTCATCACCCCCTCGGTCATGGGACACTGAAGGAGTCTTCCCTGAGGTGCTGCTAAAGTTTTGGAACTCCTGAGTCTTGTTTTGTTTGTTGGTTCAGGGTGGATTATGTTCTTTATGATTGTCCTCTGGGCTGTCAAGATCAGATATCTCTGCAGGGTTGGTGGGGATAAGGAGGTCAACAAACCATTCCTTAGTGATTTCTTCAAGTTCTTCTTCTGTAAGCTTATAATATGACTGAAACTACTCTTTATGTTCATCTGCTCATGCTGTAATGTAGATGAAGTGTCGATCTGTGTTGAACTTCATTAGGGGTAGGAACCTTTGTAAGGTGTTCAAAGTCATGTGAGGATCGACTTCGATGGCTCGCTTTAGTTGGAGGTAGTATGTATGAAACAAAAAATTCGACTGCCACTATTTGTTCATATCAGTTGAATACCATAGGGTAGCGAACTTCGCGACAAGCGGTTCAAATGGATCAATGTCTGGGAAGGTCACTCCTTCCGGCATATCCTAGGAAAAAAATGCAATGAGGACCAAGAGCCAGCTGAAATGAAATTCATAACCATGATTCTTGTGCTTCTCGACAATCTAGTTCCAACTGGTTAACTAGGTACTTTGCCCAATTCATCTGTAGGCCTTTTGCGCACTTCCCTGCGAGGTCAACGACAAATCTAGTGACCTGCATAGGTTGGTTCTTCCTTACTAACTTTCTAGCTATCAGTTGACATGCTAGGCGCACTGTGCCACTCTGGATGGAAGCTACCTTGTAGCCTCTTGTTCCCTTCTCAACATCAGCATATGTATCCTTGATCTTTTGTGTGAGTGCGTGATCTACAGATTTTCTTGGATAAAATTCATGCGGGTTGGGTCCTTGCATACTCAATCCTGTGATCCTATGGATCAACATTGGGTCCACTATAATGCGGTGATCTAGCCATAAGTAGCTTCCATGGTAACACAACAATAGAATCTTGACACATGCATTGATTTCCTGGTGTCTTTCGAAGTGTGGGATCTTCATGACATTCAGCAAGGTGGACTACACGAGGTTCATCGTCCACGACTAGAGGATTATCTTTGAATTCTTCCTCTTAGTTTTGGTTAGGTACTTGTATGGGGCGAGCATACCATATATCTTGCGATCTCCGAGGTTGAAGTCACTGAACTTCAATGATGTGATCTTATCCTTCTCCGTTCGAACTACGCGTATCCCCTTCGGGTGGTATGCAGTGACCATGGTGTACTCGAATTCTCTTGGTACACTATCACAATTCACCGTGCCAGCTAGAGGCTAGATGTAATTGGGAAATATGGTTGGAATCAGTTTTGCATTTGGGAGGTCTTCTTTATGCTTTGTTCTCTTTTCTACTGATGGCCGGGATGGTCTGGCTCCATGAGAATTTGATGGAGAGGCTTGCAGCATTCTCATCGATGAAGCTTGTATAACTACATACATCAACATGACTCTTTTAGTCATGAGGCTGATCAAAAATTCTTTGAAAACTTTCTCTGCAGCGCTGAACTTGTCTGACATACATGATCAGGGTTGGAAATCTTCAGGCTTGAGGAGTAAATTATACACTGCAATGGAATAGAGGGAAATAGCACAATGATCACTGTGTAAAATCAACAAGTCTGTGGGCCCATATTCACGGTTAGAAAAAGTTTTCTCGGTACATAGTGTAATGGGATAAATAGATAACTTGGCAATAAATTGCTTGCAATGGTCAAGATGCCTTCATTAACTCTATTTTGTCCATTATGGCACTGTCCAATGGTCTGGTGGCGAACCATAAATGCATTTCTGCCCATTCGGGGGGAGGGGGTTGACCGAATGGTTATATTGGTCCCAACGACTATATTTCTTCGCTCTGGCGAAGTGCCATGTGACATTGTTCTGTTATCCCGACGAAGCTCCAGTTTTGCAAATTTTCCTTCTGCGAAGTTCCCTCTAGAACCTTCTGTAAATTTTCAATCTTAGCTCTCTTCTTACTTAGCTTTCTATATTTCTTTCTAGTGAGCTTCATCTCGGTATGCCTTTTTCCATTCTAATTCTTATCTTATTTTGGCATAGTTACTTCATGTTGTTGAGATTCTTTCCTAAGATTTAAGGGTGATACTTCTTCTTTATCTGGAACAGGTACTTCAATCTTTTGTGGGTTGTATAGTGTTCTTGCAACTTCTATATCCGGGTCTCTGGTGTTAAACACCTTCGATCTATTCTTTTGTTCTTCAATTAAGTGTGTGATCCTTCTAGTCATGAAATCTTTTAACTCTTTCTTCTTCTGTGCTAAAACTTCTTCTTCTTCTTGCCTTCTGGCCTGATTTCTTTCAATCTAAGGTTTTCCTAGTAACATGCCAAATGGGGCGTTGTTCTCAATAAATTTAATAATCTCAAAATATTCCTCTGTCAAAGTTCCATTGGCATTCATAGATATCTAGGTGAGCTTTCCACATAAGTTTATCAAATTTCCTCTAAATAGACCTATTCCTCCCAATGAAGGAGTCATAACAGGCTTCCCTAAAAGTTCCCAAGTTATCTCTGTCATGATATTCACCTATGTTTCCTCATCTATAACATAGTCAATGTTGAAGTCTCCTATTATTGATTCAAGGAATTCTTTTTCTTTGAATACCTCTAATAAACTGACTTGCCAGTGATCATTCAGGGTTTCTTTCAACTGTAGCAATACTTTCTCTGATTATCTTTGGGGTTCTGCCATAATCGTAGTTTCTAGATCTGCCTTAGGGTTTTCTTATTTCATGTTCATTTCTTCAAGCTTATCAATTCTAGGGCAATCCAATACTTCATGGTCCATAGCTTTGCAAGAAAGACAACTAGGTCTTCTCCTAGGGCATTCCTTATCAAGATGTCCCAGTTTTCTGCAATTGTAAAAGAGGGTTAATCCTCTCTTTATTTTAAATGATTCCCAACTCTTTCTATACTGTGCGCTAGGGTCATAGTAGCTAACCTGCAAACATTTCTTTCTAGGATCATGCATCCACTGGTTAGTCCAAACATTCTTTCTATGCATAGGTATAACATATATTTCACTATTCTTATCATATCTATGCATATCAAACCTTCTTTCATCTATTAGTGCCCTAGTTTTCAAGCTAGGACAAAATCTATCAAACATACCTAGATCCATACTTTTGAAACAAAAATTTCCACTTATCTTACTTCTACAGAGCACAAAGCTTTCAGATCTAGAACTTTTCATTATTCTTACCTTTATTAGAGCACAAAGCTTGCATATCTTACCTCTTTTATTCATATCTTACCTCTTTTATTGGCACAGAGCTTCACAGGTCAAGTAGAATGGTGCGTACAAGGGAAAAAGATCTATGTATGAATATTTCATAGTTTTAGGACAGATCTTTGCACAAAGCTTCTTCTTCCTTAGTTCCTAGCAATCACAGTTTCAGGTCTCAGAAATGGAACCATTTGTTGGCATAGGGGCAGAGCCAGGGTTCAATGCTGCAACAATGCACCAAAAAAACCCTAACTACCATCACTTTCGGCAAAACCTATGAGGCAGATGAAGTCTCACCCGAGGTAGAGACAGGGGTGGTTGCAGGACTCAGGTGTATGCAACCTTATTTGGGACACAGATATGTGATTGTAATACTTAACAGAGCACTTAGCACTGACAATTCATCAATATTTAACCATTATCTACTCCGCAGATAAAATAGAGGATCGCATTATTCATTCATATATGATGTATCTAAGCACTTATCATAGATAATTAGGTTAGATCTAATAGATTCAGGCACTAACACATTCATATAAGTCAGATCTAACATTCATATACATCATTAGCACAAAGCATAAACAGATCTATCTATCTATATCAAAGCACTTAGCAAGTAAAGACATAAATGCATCAACACATTGCACAATCCAGAGAACCACAACATATATGTGGTTCACCCCCACCCTTGGGCTATGTCCACCAACTCTTCTTCTTTATTATCTTTGTCAAACTTCTTACAGGAACATAGCATCAAAATCCTACTCCACATAAGATAGGAGATCTGCGCACACTCGACTAGATCCTCCTTCTTCGAGTTAGGGTAAAGCACCAAGAATTCTTACAATTACTTGCATGTAGCTCTGCAAGTCTCACACAATATGCACACAGAACTTACAATCCTTCAATCACATAGATATAACACTTAGCCATTCGTACCCACTAAATTTCTTTAGCATCTATTTATACATACAAACTAGGCCTAAACATGGGTAAACCCATGAGTCGACATCCCATACCCATTACATAATCCCAAATCCCAAAAAGGACCCAAAAAGGGGCCGAGATCCCACGATCTCGGCTTCGCCTTGCACTCCTCCTTTGACAGTCTGTCGAAGTCCCAAAATAGGTCAAACTTGGCCAAGGATCTCCCAAAAATTGGTCAAGGGCCAACATGGATAGTCTGAGCTCCACTTATCTCTTACCAATTTTCAAAGGGGACAAAATAGAACGATAACAATGTTGGAAGAACTGAGTAAACATCAGGGAATCCTTTCTCAGTTTTTGATGGAGCATAAGCATGGAAAAGAACCACTCCTGTATGGTAGAAATCATGAAACTGGTGGATCTGGAAATGGGAATCATGAAGAATCTATACACAGAGGTCAAATCGAGGAGCATCGCTCCAATGAGGGAGAACTGGTTCTTTACCATACACTCAAAAAAACCACCCCCAGGCCATACATGCCTACCATCCTCAACACACAAAGAAGGGAAGCTAATGGATTAGATTTAGAAATCCTGGGAGAAGAATGGGAAACAACATAGAGGGAATACAACACTATGAGCGCAAGATTTAGGAGACAGGTCTCTATGGGAGAGTACTTCCACTTGAAGATGAAACGAATATCCAAGGAGCATTATAGAGGTATAAATTAACTTGGACAAAAAGAGGGGAAAATGGAGCCATCCACTTTTGATGGATCAGATCATCTTTTGGTTACAACATGGGTACAAAAGATGGTTTCATACCTCCAAGTGACCCCTATGGAGGAAAGGGAAGCTATCAAAATTGAAACTATGTACCTGATGGGAAAGGCACATGAATGATGGTTTCATGGAATAACCACCTTGGTTCATGGACGCGTCACCTCTTACCAAGAATTCACTCAAAGGCTCATTGACAGTTTTGATAAGGGAGACCCAGATCATCATTTCAGGGAGATTACACAACTTAAATAGAAAAGTTCGGTTGAGGCCTTTATTGAAGAGTTTCAAAGAGTATTAGTTATGGTCCCATATGTGGCATAATCAAGTTTACTTATTTTGTTCATAGAAGGACTGATAGAACTAGTGAAAGGGTGGGTTAAGGCCTTCAATCTCATAACCTTACAGGATTCCATTGAACGCACCAAGGATTTAGTGGGGGAAACAAAAAAAAATAGGTTCACACCTAAAACACCCATGGTTCACAGGGGCCATGACACTATACCATTGGATAGGGGAAAATGGAAGTTATATGAGGCTACAAGAAGAGATATAAGGAGTAAACAACTATGTTACACTTGCAGGGATCCGTGGCAACTAGGACATAGATGTTTAGGCAAGGGGAAAATACACTATGTCGAGGTAGTATATGACAGTGAGGAGGAGGCAGATGATGAATATGATGAGGATATACAAAATATGTAGGAAAACCTCAGAGAGTAAGAGGAAGGACTCCTGGATCATGAAACATCAGATAAAAGCCATAAAAAGATCACCATTGCTTCTATGAGTGGGATACCAAAATTAAACACCTTTAGAATAAAAGGAGTGGTTCAAGGGAAATGGGAAACTATGTTGATAGATGGAGGATCCTCCCACAACTTTATTGATATAGCCATGGTAGAGAGGAGTCATCTACCCACAGTGGAATTTGAAGGATTATTGGTTGAAGTAGCAGGGGGTCGTACCATAGCTTGTGACAGGTACATTACACAAATGAACTTGACTCTAGGTCGATACACCTTAACACGTGACTTTTATGTGGTAAACATTCCTGACACCAATATAATTTTAGGGGTGGAGTGGCTCAGCACTTTGGGACCTATCACAACCAACTATAAAACAATGGATATGTCCTTCAACATAGATGAAGTGAAGAGATTTATGCTTAAAGGAATGACATGGGATTGTCCTAGAATTGTGACAGTGGAAAATATGCATGCCATATTCAGGCAAGAGGAGATATCCTACACAACTGAATGCTTTATTTTGGATACTAAAGAAGAACCCCACAAACCATATCCTCCATATATACAAAAAATCCTCAGCAAACACAAAAGATTCTTTGATCCTATTCCTCTATGACAACCACCAGATAGAGTATTTGAACACATCATAGAGTTGGAAGAAGGATCCAAACCAGTCATTACTACACCTTATAGGCACCCCAAGAGCACACAGATGAGATAGAGAGTGCAATCAAGGAATTGTTGGCTATGGTACATATTAGACTAAACTCAAGTCCATTCGCATCATCCGTTGTGTTGGTTAAGAAAAATGATGAAACAATGTGTATGTGCATTGACTACAGAGCATTGAACAAGAGGAATATTAAGAACATGTATCCTATTCCCCGGATTGATGAACTATTGGATGAACTTCATGGTGTATTCTACTTTACTAAGATAGACCTATGGTCAGGCTATCATCAGATCAAAATGAGATAACAGGATGTACACAAAACTACATTCAAATGTCACTTTAGCCACTATGAGTTTCTTGTGATGCCCTTTGGACTTACCAACGCCCCTGTCAATTTCCATTCATGTATGAACCATGTGTTCAATAAGAAATTGAGAAAATATTTTCTTGTCTTCTTTGATGACTTATTGATCTATAGCAAGACATGGGAGGATCACTTACGACATGTTGAGGAAATCTTGGGTATCATGGAGGAGCAGTCTTTATATTCTAAAGAGTTAAAGTGTGAGATTGGCATGAATGAGGTTTTGTAATTAGGACATATTATTGGGGAAAAGGGATTACAGGTCCATCAAGAAAAAATACAAGCTATCATCAATTGGCCTACCCCAAGGACACTTAAAGAACTCAAAGGGTTCCTTGTAATTTTTTTCTATTATAGAAATTTCATCAAGGGATTCTCCCAATTTTTTGCTCCTCTAATAGACTTAACCAAAAAGGGAGCTTTCAGTTGGATTGAAGAAGCACATGTCACGTTTTAAAAAATGAATAAGGTCATTAGTACTTTCCTGGTACTTTTCTTACCTGATTTCTCTCAACCTTTCATATTAAAATGTGATGCATCAGGTGCAGGAGTAGGAGATGTCCTTATGAAAAATAGGCACCCTATTGCCTATGAGTGTCATAATATGAGAGGCCCTGAGTTGATCTATACAATTTATGACAAGGAGATGATGGCCATAATGCATGCCTTGTCCAAATTATGATAGTATTTAGTTGGGGAAAAAATTGTAATAAGAACTGATCATAACAGCCTCAAGTACTTTTTATCCTAGAAGGACTTGAACGAGAGACAACAGAAGTGGGTAAGAAAGATTCAAGCTTACAATTTTGATATTGCGTACATAAAGGGAAATAATAATGTAGTTGCAGATGCACTATCCAGAAGACCTTCGACCTACTCCATGACAGAACTATCAATAGATTGGAAATTGCAGTTATTAGTAGAATACTCAAAGAACAGGTTTGCATGTGATTTGATGGATGTACAACTATAGGATGATAGGTACAAGGTCATAAATGAAATAATTTATTACAAAGGTAGGATTTATTTGGTACCCAGATCTACATTCAAAGGGAAAGTGCTCTAAGCCTTCCATGATGCTCCAATAGCGGTCCATCAAGGATTCATTAAGACATACAGACAGGTAAGAGAAAAGTTATCTTGGAAAGGACTCAAAGGAGATGTTTTGTGACACATCATGGAATGTGATACTTACCAACATATCAAATATGAAAACTCTCATCCAACATGACTCTTACAACCTCTTCCAATACCAGAGAACAAATGAGAAAGTATCTCAATGGACTTCATCACAGGTCTTCCTAGAATGCAAATTAAGGATTGCATATTTGTAGTTATGGATTGGTTAACTAAGTTCAATCATTTCTTTTCCATATCCATGGACTAGATCACATCATAGGTAGTCAAATTTTTCTTCAAATATATCTTCGGGATGCATGGAATATCTAAGAACATTGTTAGTGACCGAGACAATAAATTCATGAGTATCTTTTGGTAAGGGATTTTTAGACTAGTGGGAACTAAATTGACTCCTAGCACTAGATACCATCCCCAAACTAATGGAAAAACTGAAATTGTCAACAAGTGGATAGAGGGTTACCTCATAAATTATGTAGTAGGACAATAGAAAGCTTGGGTCAAATGGATTTACTTAGGGGAATAATGTTACAATACCACATACCACATGTCCATTGGCATGTCCCCCTTCAAAGATTTATACAGTTATGATCCTCTTACTTTTGAATCGATTGTATTTGGAGAAAGAAAGGATCCTATGAACAAGGAGTGGATCGAGGTTAACCAGGACATCATCAGATAACTCAAGGACAATATCCATAGAGCGAAGAACCAACAAAAATTATATGCGGATAGGAAAAGGGTGGAGCACACCTTTGAGGTAGGGGATCTAGTATACTTGCGCCTGCAACCATATAGACAAAAATATATCAAGAAGAGTGGTGCTGAGAAATTACAACCCCTCTTCTGTGGTCCATATGAAGTACAAAGAATAATTGGAGAAGTAGAATATGATTTGAAATTTCCCCCAAGGATTAATATCCACACTGTTTTCCATGTGTCTTGTTTGAAAAAATAATTAGGCCAACATGTATTAGTCGATGAGACATTACCACCCATGGATGAAAAAGGAAAACTCCACCTCATACCAGAAACAATCCTAGAAACTAGGGTGAAACAACTAAGGAGTAGAGCCATTAAAGAGTACTTGGTTAAATGGAAATATTTTCCCATAGACGATGCTCCCTGGGTATGCGAAAGAACAGTGAAAGAGAATGGTTCTAGATTGCTTGAGGAGAAGCAATTTCCAGTAGGGGATGCTGTAATATCCCCTTCTCATTGACATAATATCGCATGGACTTAGTAGTCTAGATACGCCTCTAGACTATAGTCGAAGATAAGCAAGGGAAGGAAATGTGGGTTTTGTCACTAAAAAATATCTAAAGTTTTATTATTAAAGTGACTTTGGTAAAAGACTAAGGAAGATTAAATTAAAACCCTTAGCAAATGGAAAAATAAACTTAATGGAAAATCAGAAAACGAGGTATAAAATAAGGAGAAGGGTGCACCTCTTAGGATTCTATTCTCATTATGCACTTTTCACTTTGCACTCTTGATATAGACAACTTACGTTTTGAGAGTTTTGAGTAAAAAAACCCTAGCAACCAGCAAGGAGGTGAAATATTCCTCTATTCCTGGTTCAATCTTGGCCAAGGAGGTGAAAGATCCATCCCTCACCATTCTAATCCAGTCATAGGTATTCAACATGATAACACTTGGAGTTGGTGCACATATCTAAAGGGTTTTTAGTATCAAGGAACATCTTTGGAAGGGAAAAGGTTCGATCTTCTTGGAGGAGTCTAGATCTATAGTTTTATGCCATTGGAGGTTCATATATAGAGTCATAGCATCCTTTTGTAGCATTGATACCAAGGGTATCCCCTTTGGATTGTTTTATTTGGCTCAGGAGGTATTTCTAAAGGAGGGCACAACTCCCATTGAGGATATTCACAGATCTGACGGAAAACTTGAGGGGTTTAACTCTAACTTGCTTCATTCCTACTATAGAGCCCCTGATCTAAAGTTTGAGGGTATTTTGACATCATTTGGAGGCCATTTACTAGGAGGCCGAAATATTGAGCATTTCCAGCTAGTCAAGGGCTTACCAGTTCCAAATCCAACATTCCAGGGCCGTACTATCTCCAGATTTGATCATCCAGGTTGTACCAGCAAGGATATGAAGGAATATAATCAAGGAGGGAAATAAATTAATCTTATTACCAACTATATTCAGTGGAGGAAGACCTAGGGTCTCTATATCTCCTATATTGTACCAGATCTATAGATCTATGTACGAAGATCACTTATTCTATCTAAATAAAGGTCAGATATGAATCTTGTTGTCTCTGTTTATGTGTTTACTTTGTTATCATGTGTTCCATACTTGTTATGATGTATTCTATGCAATAAACTCAGTAAAAATACTTCAACACATCCTTCTGTAGTAGCCACCTACAAAACAAAACACAAAACACTAGATATAAATCCTAGTTCTGGCCAAAAATTGGCTAGGAACATTACATTCTCAAGGTAATAAAACCGTGCTGGCATATGGAAATATATGTGTATATGTGTATATACATATTTTTATTATTATCATTATTATTAATATTATTATTATTATTTTGAAAATGGAGGTTAAAGTTTGCGTAAAAGACTTGAGACCAAAAGAGAATATAATTTAATATTATTCTAATGTTAAAGCACACCATGGAATAAACCATGACCAAATGATTGAATCATCTCTTGGTCTTTGGGACTTCAGGGTGGTGATGGAACTCACGAGACAAAGTCGCCGAAGGCTTGAACCCTATCTTTCCATGTACATGGTTTCATAGATAAGAAATATAATTAATTATATTATATTAGATTTAATGTGATCAGTTAAAGTAATTTAATATAATGCACCTTTATTACAATATATATTATATTATAATACAAAATAATTCATTGTATTTAAATACCAATGTAATATAAGTGGGTCCCCTTCAAAACATCAAAACTTCAGGACTTCATGATATTTGAGAATGAAGAATGTGTGAAAGAACTGAAGGAGTGGACCTGTATATCTTTTACCAAATTCCAATATTAAATATTAAGTATATATTGGAGATTGTTTAAACCTAGGTGTAATTTTCAAGGAGTATAATATAATGTATTATGTTATACTAAGTGTTGTGCCTCTTTTGTCACCTAAATAAGCAAAACTGAGGTGCTTACAAGCTTAGTTGGGTTAGATAAGCAAGACAGCAGTAAAGGAAAGGGTTAAAAGAATAAACATAAAAGACTAAGCTAAGAATTAAACTAGGAAAGGAAAAAACAATTAAAATATTGTGCATAAGGACATAAGAACAAGAAACAAACAAGAATCATGTCACCAATGGAAAAGATTTTATTAGTGATAAGAAAAAACCAAAGAGAAAGGGGAATTTGGGTCCCTTCTTCCCCCAAGGGAGGGCTCTTGGACCCCCAAGATTGAGCTCTTCTTACAACTTGAAAGCTTGAAAGAAATGGTGAAAGAATCCCAAGCTAACCCACTCAAAATGTGATGTGGATTGCCCAAATGGAATGGTGCTAGTATTCTCTTGATGAGAAAAGAGGTTTCCCCAAGAGAACAGAAACAACATAACCTTGCAAATCAATTCCTTAAATATGTAGTGCACCCATGGCCTTGTTTTATAGCACCACTTTGAGGTGTTGTGCAACCAGCTTTTAGTGTGAAAAGGGGTTGTTTAGGGCACCTTTAGGTCTTTGACCAGCCACCCAGCCAGATCCAACCAAGATTTGGATATCAAATCGACTTGGAAGCTGAACCAGAAGTGGGTGGGAGGCTGACCAACATCATAAATGCATCATTCTGAGGTGTGCACAGCTTTTAGCGTCCACAGTTGTGCATCGTGCGCATGTGCACTTTTCCTGCATTTCTTGATGGCACATGTGCATGTGCACCATGTATAGTCATAGCGCATCCTGATTTTATAACTGGTTGTATAGTTTTGGACCTTTTGGAAATGCTTTTTGGTAATTTTGTTCCATGGGTGAACTAATAGCTATTTGAATATGCTGGATTCCTGTAACCATTTGTGGATGAAATTTCAATGATAACACTAAGATTCATTGAAATATATACACATGGATCAGGCCAACTCTCCCCCCTTTTTAAATATAAAATAATGAGAAATGTGTATAAGTAGGGACCACTTTGGGGCTTTGGGACTCCAAGGCTCCGGGAGGTTTGAGAATGAAGAGTGTGCTGGAGAGACAAAGGAGTTGACCCCAAGATCTCTCTCTCTCTCTCTCTCTCTCTCATTCCAATATTAAATATAATATTTGGAATTTAATAAAATAGGGCGCAATTTTCCAAAGAGGTGCAATATAATATATTATAAATGAACCTATTATGATATTTATACATGACAAAGTTCCAACCCTTTTCCCTTTTTGACTTTCATATTTAATGTGTGATCATGTGTAAGTGTGGACCCTTCAGGAATTTGGGACTCTAGGACTTCGAGACTTCGAGATGTTTAGCGTAATAGAATGAACAAGATAAAAGGGTCGAAGGCCCAAACCTACCTTTTTGTATACCAATGGTTTTTTTTTTTTTTTTGTAAATAAGATTGTATAAAAAACCTTCCAAAATCAAAGATTACAAAACCATCACTTTGTTCCAGGCTGTAAACATTGAACTTCCCCAAGGGGAAACCAACTCACCCAACCGAACAGATCCATAGTTCAAGTCTTAAAATGTCAGTCATAACAAGTCTTAACAAAAAAATATTACAACTTGACCTTTCTACTGACATATATCAAAAAAGAGAAATTCATCCCCCTAAGGGTGGCCAACTTGACAATAATTGACACAGATTATCACTATAGCTTCCATGAGGAAAAACAATAGTTATACAACCCTCCAACTGAGTAAAATAAAAGAGACACATGTGCATGTCAAGTGGAGGGGCTATAGTGTAGCCACGCATCCATGGAGGTGTCTCCGAGTGTCGAGTCCCCAAGAGGAGCTGGCTCCTCCTCGACTGGTCTCACGTCCTCCTACTTGACGGGTGGAGAATCCTCCTCCTTGACTGGTGCAACATTCTCTGAAGTCCCAAGTGGTGGGTCTGGTGCCAATACTGGTGGCTCAGCCTCTGCTGCATGTGCTTCTCCTGATGAGGGGTGGTGGACATCCTGCATTGCTGAAAGAAATTGAAGGAATTGCATTGATTTCCCATACAAAATATCCAGGCAAAATCGTAGATAATCCAAGTCCCATAGTAACTCAAAGACCAAACCTTGCAGTAATGCAATACCTGCTTGCAATTCAAATTCAGATTCGGTGCAAGAGTCTGCGCGGGAGTGAGGCTGCTGATGTGAACTTTGGCTTGCTCCATGGCCATCACCCTGAGAGTGAGCACTGAGTAGCAGGGCATGGGATGACTGGGAAGGCGAGCAGAGCAACGAATTCAGAGGAGCTACTAGAACTATCTGTGAAGCAAAGGCCAAATCTCCCAGGAGGGCTAGGTTAAATCCCAAATAAGTCACCGAGAAATCAAGCCACTCCAACCTACAAGAGAAAGGCGACGAGAGGGGCGAGAGGTTGTTGGGACTATGGCTCGACTACACCAAGGAGGAGGACGAGGAAGAAAATGAGGAGTTGTGGGAAGGTGTAGGTGGGGGGTGGAGGGCCAAACACGGTCGGCTGGGCTACCATGTTGAGCCTCGTTTGGATTTCCCCCTCTGTCTCAGCATCTCTGAGACATAGTAAGGGTGGAAACAACCAGGAGAGAATGATAGCAGGCGTAGGAGCGACTGAGAAGAAGGTCGAGATCTAGATAAATCATCCACAGGAGAATGAGGCATCCAGTGCACCTGGTGCAATTCATAGTAATCGAGTCATTGGTTCCATCCATTAAGCTAATAGACGTGCAAAGTAAAATCATAGCAATGGCATTGGTCCATCGAGGGGACGGGTAGCTAGAGCAGGGTGCACTGAGATTGATGGTGCCCTATCTCATGCAATGACGAATTAATAACATTAAGGTGGTGGGAGGGGGAGGCACGTAGTCGTCACGTGGTCGATGCCATGGTGTCTCTCTCCTGGTTGCTCCTCCTGACAAGTGGCTCCCACTATCACCCCATCTGGGGATTTCGTATACCAATGTTATAATAAAAATTAAACGTAATTAATTATAATGTATGGTATTATAATTACCTATATTTGCATTAATGTGTAATATAAGTGGGACCCTCTCCGTAGCTTCGACATTCAAGATTTTTGGGTATGTTCCTAAAAGCATGGAGAGGAATTACACCGAATTCTGGAGACTTAGGAATTAATTGATATTAATAATCCTAAGTGCCCTTTGATATATTTAATCATATTACAATATAATTAAATAGAATTATATTATAATATAATTAATAAAAGAACAAATTTGTAATATGATTAGATTATAAGTTTATGTGACAAGGTATTGATATAATAGTTAAACACTAAATTTACCCCAAAATGTGGGATTACCAAGGTGAAAGGGAGGTAATCCTTGGTTTAATTGGAGCGGTAATTTAGGCCAAGTAAAAAAGAAAAGAAAAAAAAATGGAATTTACAGAGTTAATTAATTTTAATGAAGATTATTTATCCCTAATAGGGATTAAATAAATGATTAAATGATTAGTAAAGAGGGGGATATTATTATGATAGTGATTAATCAATTTAATAGGCCTATAAGAGCTAGACAAGAGTCATCCTTTGGGTGGGACAGTCTTTGTATTCTATTATGATGTGGCATGTCGGGTGATAGGGAGCCACGTGGATGCCACATGGCGGTGAGAGACTCTAGTCGATGAAGGCTTAAATAACTTTGAAGTAACATAATGTGCGATCCATAACTTGGATTTGGACAAATTTATAGTCGTTATAAAATCGTCGTAGAATCGAAGGCAATGTAATCCTAGTTACAGTTATTCGAGATGATTGAGAAAAGTGAAAAATTTATACCCCATCCCTAAAAAAGGTACTTAAGGGTCAGGTGTGTGATAGAGTGGTATCAGAGTGAGGTTACAACACTTGACCTGCTTGGGGTCATGAATGAGTTGAATAAAA
>ML809001.1:245039-257435 GCA_009831015.1 Picea engelmannii
TTTCTTATCGAGAGGCTTTTTATTGCCTTCTCGGGGATCCCCTGGGTGAAGCATCTCTAGGTTTTATTTTCCTATGGCTTTTATCTTTTACCAGCTGCTTTTACCCCCTGGGCCTTTAGCCCCTTCTTCCCACAAGACAAGATCTACCCTGGAAGGTCATCCTAATGGCCAGACTAGGGGAATGGGATGGATGATCGGGGTATAAGATGGAAAAGTGAATATACGGTGGGAGCGGACGATGGCTCTGCAAACTCCCCTTGGTGGCTAACCAAAACCCATGAATACCAGCTTGGTAAGTTGCCCCATCAATCACCCCAACAATGGTCAAGAGGATTAGTGTAAGATCCAAGAAGTCATCTGAAATGAAAGAAACCTAATGCATACATAAGAAGGTTATAATGATCAAATATGACACATACCATGATACCTCGGACCGATTACCTCATGGAGCAAGAGTCCTCTCCGATGCAAGCCCAGACCAGTAGTGATGGAGGCTGGTACTGCTGACAGGACAAAGCTGGCTGAGAAGAAGAAATATGGGCCCTCCAGGGCCATGCTCAAGTTGCTCCTGCTCTCAGTACTCCATGTCTAGGACCATGTGGGCCTCGAGACATGATCTCCTAGTTATCCCTAGATATCGAGGATAACAGGCCTGAAGAAGTACTTAAAATTCCACGACTTCTCTAAAAACTTAAAGGCCCGAATATCCATTTTCAACTTGAATAGAAAGGCCTCCATTTCGTGGGGGGACCTTAGGAATCTAAAAGGAATCCATCAAAATGAATTGTCATGAAAACAATTTGAGAAATACTTTAAGAAGAAGTACTTGTCTAAAATATACTATGATGAGAAGAGAAATGAGTTTTATGAACTCAATCTAGGACAACTCACAATAGAGGAATATATCAACAAATTTCTTGAGATGATGAGGTATGTGCCCTACATAAAGGTTGAAAAGGTAAATATGCAATGATGTATTAGTGGACTGTCTTAGTCCTTCCGGGACAGAATTGAGCTTGATGAATCTAACACTTTAGAAGACACTATTTATAAGGAAAGGTACTTCTATGACTAATTCAAGAATAAGGAAGAACCTCATAAGGATTGGAAGAAGAAAAGTAAACGGGGACTCAAGAAGAAGGTGTTTAAATCCTCAATATTTAAGAATCACGAGAAATTATATAAGATGAGACTTCTTACTAAAAGTGTGTGTCAAGATAATTTTCCATCTCATAGTGATAATAAACCCTTTGAATCATATCTAAGAAAGAATGATAATACAAAGAGAGAACCATTGAAATGTTGGGGTTGTGGAGAAGAGAATCTGTTGAGGGAACTCCCACATAGGGAACATGACAATAGGAGGACCTACAATATCCACGAGACTACCATAGTAAATGATTTGGTTAGGATCATGCCACAAATTTATGAAACCCTAGAAAATAGACAAGTTGACCACCAAGCTTCAATGGTGGAGATGGAAGATATGATTTCCAACCATCTAGTTTCCATTTTAATTGACCCTGGTTCTAATATGAGTTATTTTTTCCCTTAAACTATTGAGAAATGTAAATTGCAGCAAGTAAAACATGCTAAATCATGGTTGGTACAACTAGCCACTGGAACAAAAAGAAAGGTGACAAAGGTCATACTAGCACACCAATTCATGTTTAATGGCTTGTCCACCCAAGCAACCCTAAACATGTTCCCTTTATGATATTATGATGTGCTGATTGATATGGACTGGTTGGATGCCCATAAAGCCAAGTTGGACTTTTATAATAAAAAATTGGAGTGTGAAGATGAAGAAGGGAGAAAAAGAACCTTACAACAAATTTAAAATCTTGTCTCAGTGAGACAAATATCAGCCCTTCAAGTGAAGAAGTATTACATAAAAGGATATCCTTTGTATGCAATACAAGTCTTGAACTTTATTGAGGACAATAAACCAAGTCTAGAGGACCATCCTATATTAAGAGAGTTTAAAGATGTTTTTCCAAAATAGGTGTCATGTCTACCCCCATGAAGATATATTGACTTTTCACTATAGCTTGTACTAGGAGTGGTGCCAATGTCTAGAGCACCCTACATAATGAGTACACAAGAGCTAGTTGAGATCAAACTGTAGCTAAAGGAGATGTTGGAAAAAGGTCACATTAGTCCTAGTGTGTCTCCTTGGGGAGAACCAACGTTTTTTGTGAAGAAGAAGGATGTCACACTCAAGTTGTACATACAATACAAACAACTCAACAAGATGACCATTAAGAATACAACATCCAGGATTGCTCAAATAAACGAAGCAAAATGACGCCATTATGGTAGTTGTGGATAAACTGAAAAAGGATGCTCACTTCATTCCCGTAAATTCAAATTGCAAGGAAACAAATATTGCCAATATTTTCATGAAATAAATATTTAGAATGCATGGACTACCTAAGGAAATCATATTAGAGAGAGATACAAAATTTATTTCAATTTTTAAAAAATATTTGTTTGTTGGTTTTGAAACTGAATTTCTATTTAGTACAACCTATCACCCTCAAAATGATGGGCATACAAAGAGGATAAACCAAGTGTTAGAGGACATGTTAAGGATGCATGTGATGTATCATCCCAATAAGTGGGAATAATACCTATCACTGGTAGAGTTTGCTTATAGCAATGGCTATCAAGAGTCATTGAAGATGATCCCTTTTGAGGTTGTCTATGGTAGACAATGCAATATTTCAATCAATTGGAATAACCCAATAGATATAATTAAACTTGTGCCAGATATGCTAAAAGAAATGGAACAATAAGTAATTCAAATACAACAGAATATGAAGATAGCTCAGGATAGACATAAAATCTATGGAGACAGAAAAATGACTACTAGAGAGTTCAAAGCATGGGATCATGTGTATTTACAGGTTAGGCCCATAAATTTTTCCTTGAGAATGGGAATTTGTGCGAAGATGGCACCTTGATATCGTGGACCCTTTGAAATTTTGGACATAGTCGGACCTATAGCAATATAGACTAGAATTTCTTCCCATAGTGAAGACACATAATGTTTTCCATGTTTCGTTACTGAAGAAATATGTACATGATTCTAATCATATAATTGATTGGTCTGTGATTCAGGTGGAACTAGAGGGAGAATTCCTTCCCGAGTCACAATGCATAATAGACATGAAAGAAATTCCACTTAGGAATAGAACCATTTCACAGGTCAAGGTGCAGTCGAAACACTTTAGTCTAGATGAAGTTACATGGGAAATGGAGGATTCCATGAAACATGCATACCCATTTTTGTTCATTGTTGTATATAAAGAGAACAACGACATGTAGAAAACCAAGGACGATGTTCCTTTAAGGGGGATGGGATTGTAATATCGATGTTTCTCCCATCTTGTAAATATAATTATAGCCTGCTAAAATACTATGGGAAGAATGTTTATGTGTGGATGTTGGAAATGATGAACATTTTTGTTATAAAAGGTAATGTATATATTTTTGTTACTAAATAAAATGGAAAATGTTTCCTAATTGCTGAAGGGGTTCCCAAGGTAGAACATGATGCATGAGAGAGATGGTGAGGGGAACCAATAATGGTTGAGATGACCCCTACCAGAACAATACTCTATTGGATTTAAATTGTTTAGACCCATAACAGTCCTATGACCCAGAGAAGTAAATTACCATTCAAGCTGGTAGTTGGGAAGTGTTCCTCAAGAGTCAATGAGGAGATGGGAAGAGTACCCATATGAAAAAAACTCCCTAATATGACTTATGAAATTGCGAATTGGACCCACGAAACATTGCTAAGGAAGGCAAGAAAAGGAAGCCAAATCATGGGCATAGGGGAGGGGGGAAAGGGGAATGGGTTTGGTGACCATTTATGAAGACTCTCTAGTTCTGAAGAGAACTGAAAAAAAATGATTTTTTTTTTGGGTATAGGAATTGTTGGCCAACATTTTTAATCAAATCGGATAAACAAGGTTGCAGAGAAGATGAGTTATTGAGGAAGCACTCATTGCAGAATCCCTCACTTGGTGGAGAGAAAACTAATCTACCAAGTTCCCGTTGGAAGAGTGGAGTGATATTTGTCCCCGACTATTGCTAAAAAGAAGGAAGAATCTCTCTCAGAGCATCATTATATGGCTAGGGAGTGGCCAATGGTAGATCCATTCAAGATTTTGTGTGCCTATGGTTGGTTGGAAAAGGGCACCCCTTTCAACAGTTGCAACACTATCTAGTTTCTAGATAAGTATGTTTTTCTAAATATCTACAATGTTAAGTTCAAAAATAATTATAGACTGTGTTTTAGAGCAATATGAGTTCAATTTTATGTTAAAAGTGTTTTTTGAATTTAGGTGTGAATGTGAAAATGTTACAACTAAATTTTATGTTGGGAACAACTTCACCTTATGACTTCCTGTGCCAAATTCAGAGAGTGAATGTTGTGGCTGACTGAGTTTCACAGTTTAATTCATGCATAGGAAATGATGAGTGCACAATTGAAGTCTTTATTAAGCATCAAGAGAGAGAGAGAGTGATTTTTGCATACTATTGTTTTATTTAAGTTTGCCTTGAATCTTATGCCATAAAATCTTAGAGGAGATTAGATATGTGTGAAATTTAGGAAATAATCTCGAATATGGAAAAACATTTAAATTCATTATAAATGGGTACTAAGGAATTATTATTAGGAAATAAGCAATAATTTCCTAATTGAATTAAAATACAAGAGCTCTAAAAATTCCATTTGGGCATTAATATACATTTATGCTAAATTTGGGTTAAATCCCCTACAAATTTGGGAAGAATCCCATTAAATGTGGTAGGCTACAAATTTTGGTAGAAATGTAAAATTTATTGTGAAGGTAAATCTTTGTCTTAGGACCAATTTCCTTAAATTTAATAAGAGTAGTAAAGCACAATAATAAGGAAACAAAATTTACTCATTTACCCACAAGAAGGTAGAGATTATAATTATATCTTGAATTTCCAGAATGAAGAAATTGCCTTGGACCATATTTTTTATTAAATCACTTTGTAAAGACTGAAAAACTATATTTTCCTATCTTATTTTCCTGTAAGAGAAAATAATTTCATTTAAATTCTCCAAGTAATAAAACCGTGTAGGGATATGAAAATATATGTCTATATGTCTATATACATATTATTATTATCATTATTATTAATGTTATTATTATTATTCTGAAAATGGAGGTTAAAGTTCCTAGAGCGTAAAAGACCTGAAACCAAAAGAGAATGTAATTTAATAATATTCTAATGTCAAAGTACACCAACGAATAAACCATGACCAAATGCTTTAACCATTGCATGGTCTTTGAGACTTTGGGACTTCGGGGCTCCAGGGTGTTTGGGGTTATGGAAATCACGATCCAAAGTCATCGAAGGCCTGAACCCTATCTTTCCCTGTACAGATAAGAAATATAATTAATTATATTATATTATAATTAATGTGATAAATTAATGTAATTTTATATAATACACCTTCATTACAATATATATTATATTATAATCTAAAATAATTCATTGTATTTAAATCACAATGTAATACAAGTGGGTCCCATTTGGGACTCGAGAACTCTAGGACTTTGGGATATTTGAGAATGAATAATGTGTGAAAGAGCCGAAGGAGTGGACCCAGATATCTTTTCCCTCATTCCAATATTAAATATTAAATATATATTGGAGATTGTTTAAACCTGTTTGTAATTTTCGAGGAGTATAATATAATATATTATGTTATAGTAAGATTCATTAAAATAGCTACACATGGATAAGGCCAACTCTCCTCCCTTTTTAAATAGTAAATAATGATAAATGTGTATAGGTAGGGACCACTTCGGGGCTTCAGGACTCCGAGGATCTGGGAGTTTTGAGAATGAAGAGTGTGTTGGAGAGTCGAAGGAGTTGACTCGGAGAGCTCTGTCTCTCTCATTCCAATATTAAATATAATATTTGGAATTTTATAAACCTGGGCGCAATTTTCCAAAGAGGTGTATATATTATATTATAAATGAGTTTATTATGATACTTGTATGTGACAAAGTGCCAACCCTTTTTCCTTTTTGAATTTAATATTTAATGCGTAATCATGTGGGGTGTGAATCTTTCAGGAGTTCGGGACTCCAGGACTATGGGAGTTTGGGACTTCAGGACTCCGGGATGTTTGGGGTAATAGAATGAATAAGATAAAAGGGCCGAAGGTCTGAACCTACCTTTATGTATACCTATGTTATAATAAAAATTAAACATAATTAATTATAATGTATGGTATTAGAATTACCTATATTTCCATATAAGTGGGACCCTCTCTGTAGCTGCGACATTCGAGGGTTTTGGGTATGTTCCTAAAAGCATGGGGAGAAATCACGTTGAAGGCTGAATACTTAGGCATTAATTTATATTGATAATCCTAAGTGCCCTTTGATATATTTAATCATATTATAATATAATTAAATATAGTTATATTATAATATACTTAATAAAATAACGAATTTGTAATATGAATATATTATAAGTTTATGTGATGAGGTATTGATATAATAATTAAACACTAAATTTACCCCAAAATGTGGGATTACCAAGGTGAAAGGGAAGTAATCGTTGCTCTAACTAGACTAGTAATTTAGACCATGTAAAAAAAAAAATAAAAAATGGAATTGACAGAGTTAATTAATTTTAATGAAGATTAGTTATCCCTAATACAGATTAAATAAATTAATAAGTGATTAGAAAATAGAGGGATTTTATTATGATAGTGATCAATCAATGTAACAGGCCTATACGAGCTAGAAAAGAGTCAACCTCTGGGTGGGAGAGTCTTTGTATGCTATGATGATGTGGCGTGTTGGGTGATAGGGAGCCATGTGGATGTCACATGGGAGTGAGAGACTTTAGTCAATGAAGGCTTATAGAACTTTGAAGGACCATAACTTGCGATCTAGAACTCGGATTTGGACAAATTTATAGTCATTGGAAAACCCTCGTCGAATTGAAGGTGATGTAAACCTAGATATAGGGATTTGACATGATTGAGAAAAGAAAAGAAATTATACCCCATCCCTGAAAAAGGTACTTAGGATTTGGGTGTGTGAGAAAGTGGTATCAAAGCAGGTTACAACACTTGATCTACTTGGGCTCATGAATGAGTTGAATCAAATTTTATTAGAGAAATTTTAAGGGCTAACACACTATCTTACCACATTCATAAGAAGCTTATTTAAACCACTACTAAAGAGAGGAATGTCACTTTCTGTTTTCTTCTATGTTTCAAAATCCAAATTGTTTGTTGCTAATGTTTCCAAATAATGAAGTTGATTTCACCTTACAAATTGCATGTGTTGTTCATAAACTAGTAGCTAATTAACTATAGAAAATGTTTTATCAACACTAAAATAGTTAGTGGAAAACAAGGAAAGCTAAAACATGAGGAATGGTGACACACCATGAGTTTGGGGGAAAGCTACGACAATAGAGAAGAAGAATATGATGATAGAAGGGTAGTGGAAACCCCTCTGGGTTTGAATGAAACTGTAATAAGCCTCATGGTAGAATTACAGAGTTGTAAGGTTGATAGTGAAAGGATGATAAAATAAAATGAAAAAAAAACTGAAATTAATGCAGTTCTACTGCAAATCCTATCGGATATACAAAGAAAGATTCAACATGGACCAATAACAAGTAATGTGGATAGAAACCATACTAAGAAAACCCAAATTCCACCTAAGATACAAAATCATGATCTTGAAAGTAGCCATAGAAGGAGAAGCACCTCAAATAAGGCCCAACATGGAGCCAAGAGACATGCTAATTCCAAGGATTCAACTGAAGAATCCTCTAGTGAATAAACTGACAACTCCAAGGAGTTGTCTAGTAGTGAGACTAGTTCACATTCCTAGAGGAGAAGAAAGAAGAGGAAACATTCCAAGAGCCATGACCCTGAAGAGTTTAAGAAAGCCAAACCACCCACTTTTTATGGAGAAATTAAAAAAGGGGCAAGAAGCAGAAGTTTGGCTATTTGGGTTGAAGAAGTACTTCAAAGTGCATGACTACTCTAAAAAACTTAAAGGCTTGAACAATCATTTTCAAATTGAATGAAAATGCCTCCATTTGGTGGGAGGACCTTAGGAATGCGAAGGGGATCCATGAGAAGGACTTGTCATGTAAATAATTTGAAAAATACTTTAAGAAGAAGTACTTGTCTGAAAGATACTATGATGAGAAGACCAAGGAGATCTATGAACTCAAGCTAGGACAACTCACAATAGAGGAATATATCAACAAATGTCTTGAGCTGATGAGGTATGTGCCTTACATAAAGGATGAAAAGGTGAATATGAAATGATTTATTAGTGGATTGTATCATTCCTTTAGGGACATAATTGAGTTTTATGATCCTAAGAATTTAGAAGACACTATTCGGAAGGTAAGGTACTTCTAGGAGCAATTCAAGAATAAGGAAGAACCTCATAAATATTGGAAGAACAAAATTAAACTCAGATTCAAGAAGAAGGGGTTTAAATCCTCAACATTTAAGAATCACGAGAAAATCTATAAGATGATCCTTCCTACTAAAAGTGTGTATCAAAATAATTTTCCATCTTAGAGTGGTAATAAACCCTTTGGATCATCCCTGGGAAAGATTAATATATACAAAGAGAGAACCATTGAAATGTTGGGGTTGTGGAAAAGCGAATCTCTTGAGGGAGTTCCCACATAGGCAACAATACAATAGGAGGAACTGTGACATCCAGGAGGCTACCACATTCAATGATGTGGCTAGGATCATGCCACAAATTTATGCAGCCCTAGATAATAGACAAGATGACCACCAAGCTTTAGTGGTGGAGATGGAAGGTATGATTTCCAACCATCTAGTTTCCATTTTGATTGACGCTAGTTATAATATGAGTTATGTTTCCCCTCAAACTGTTGAGAAATATAAACTGAAGCAAGTAAAACATGCTAAATCATGGATGGTACAACTACCCACTGGAAATCATGGCTGGTACAACTAGCCATTGGAACAAAAAGAAAGGTGAAAAATGTTATACCAGCATGCCAATTCATTTTTAATAGATTTTCCACCCAAGCAACCCTAAACATGCTCCCTTTAAGATCTTATGACCTGCTAATTGGCATGGACTGGTTGTATACCCATAAATACAAGTTGGACTTTTATAATAAAACTTTCGATTGTGAAGATGAAGAAGGGAGAAAAATATCCCTACAGGGAATTCAAAATCTTGTCTTAGTGAGAGAAATATTAACCCTTCAAGTGAAAAATTATTGCATAAAAGAATGTCCTTTGTATGCAATAGAAGTCTTGAACTCTGTTGAGGATAATAAAACCAAATTTAGAGGACCATCCTATATTAAGAGAGTATAAATATGTGTTTCTAGAAGAAGTAATAGGTCTAACTCCAAGAAGATATATTGACTTTTCAATAGAACTTGTACCAAGAGCGGTGCCAATGTCTAGAGAACCCTACATAATGAGTACACCATAGCTATTTGAGCTCAAACTATAGCTAAAGGTGATGTTGGAAAAATTTTACATTCATCCTAGTGTGTCTCCTTGGGGAGCACCAACTTTGTTTGTGAAGAAGAAGGATGGGACACTTAGGTTGTGCATAGATTACATACAACTCAACAATATGACCATTAAGAATAAGTATTCCTTGCCAATAATTGATGACTTTTTTGAACAATTAAGGGCGATAAAATTTTCTCCAAGATTGAATTGAGGTATGCATACCATCAAGTCTAAATTAAGGATGAATACATCCACAAATTAAGCTTTAGGAAAAGGTATGGGCACTATGAATTTGTGGTGGTTCCATTTGGACTTACCAATGCACCAACCACCTTTATGTGGTTAATGAATAATGTACTCAGCAATTTATTGGACATGATTTTTTTGGTTTTCATTGATGATATCCTAATATATTCTAAGAGTAGGGAAGAGCATGAAGAACATCCAAAGTTAGTGCTTCAAGTGCTCAGAGAGAACCAACTCTATGCAAAGCTTAGTAAGTGTGACTTATTCCAAAAACAAGTCCACTGCTTAGGCCATGTTATCTCTTAAGAAGGAGTTGTAGTTGATCCTAACAAGATCAAATCCATTATGGATTTCCCTACCCCAAAGGATGTCCATGATATTAGATCCTTTATGGGCCTATCAAGATACTATAGAAGGTTCATAAAGCGATTTTCCAATATTGGTTGTACAATCACCTCCCTACAAAGAAAGGGAGTTAAATTTATTTGGACAACAAAATGTGAAGAGATCTTCCAACAACTGAAATACCTTCTAACCAATTCACATGTGTTGAAGATTGCATAACCAAACAAGGATTTCCTTGTGTGTACATATGCATGCAAGGAAGGACTTAGAGAATTTCTTATGCAAGAAGGGCATGTGATTTGCTACAAATCCAAAAAATTGAATGAACATGAATTCAATTATGTGACCCATGATTTGGAATTGGCTTCCATAGTACATGATTTAAAAATGTGGAGGCATTACCTCCTAGGAAGAAGATTCATACTTATGATAGACCATAGTGTGATGAGATATTTGTTCGACCAACCCAAACTCAATGCTAGAAAATCTAGGTGGATGCATATTCTTGGTGAGTTTGTTTTTGAAATAAAACATATTAAAGGAAAATAAAATAGGGTGATTGGTGTCGTCAGTATAAGTATGAAAGTGATTCACTTGGCAGCTGTAAGTAATTGTGAATCAGACATCAAGGATAGAGTCAAAAGTGCACAAGAAACAAATGCATTTTTCAAGTCTGTGAAATCATACCTAGAGTAAGAGCTCACAGGGCTGAAGTATGAGGGATATCAATCATTGAATGATGGTCTTATAACTTACAAATGTAGGTTGTATATTCCAATTTGTGATGAATTGAATAGGATCATAATGGATAAACTACATAAAATACCATATACTAGTCATCGTGGTTATCAAACAATGATCACAACCACTAAGAAACTATTTTTTTGGCCCGTACTGAAAAAAGACATATCCGATTACTTAGCTAAATGTATAGAATGTCAGCAGGTTAAGGCAGAGCACTGACATCTAGCAGGGTTGTTTCAACTCCTACCAATTCTCTAATGAAAATGGGAAACCATATCCATGGATTTCATCACAAGATTTCCCAAATCAACCAAGCATAATGACACCATTAGGGTAGTTGTGGATAAAATGAGAAAGGATTCTCACTTTATCCCCATAAAGTAAACATGAAAGGAAATAGATATTGCCAATATTTCATGAAAGAAATATTTATACTACATGGCATGCCTAAGGAAATCATATCAGATAGAGATACAAATTTTACTTCATTTTTTTGGAAATCTTTGTTTGTTGGTTTTGAAACTAAACTGCTATTTAGTACAACCTATCACACTCAAACTGATGGGTAGAAAGAGAGGGAAAGACAATTGTTAGAGGACATATTAAGGATGCATGTGATGTATCAACCCAAGAAGTGGGAAGACTACCTACCACTGGTAGAGTTTTATTATAACAATGGCTATCAAGAGTCATTGAAGATGATCCCTTTTGAGGCTCTCTATGTTAGACAATGAAATATTCCAATCATCTAGAATAACCCGGTAGAAAAAATTACACTCAGGCCATATATGCTAAAAGAAATGGAACAACAAGTAGTTCAAATAAAACATAATCTGAAGACAACTCATGATAGATAGAAAAACTATGCGGACATAAAAAGTACTCTTAGAGAGTTCAAAGTAAGGGATCATGTGTATCTCCGAGTTAGGCCTAGAAAATGTTCCTCGAGAATGAGAACATGTGCCAAAATGACACCTTGATATTGTGGACCCTTTGAAATTTTGGACAGAGTGGGACCTATAGCATATAGACTAGAACTTCCTCCCACAATGAAGGAACATAATTTTTTCCATGTTTCGTTATTGAAGAAATATGTACATGATTCTAATCATAGAATTGATTGGTCTATGATTTAGGTGGAACCAGAGGGAGAATTCTTGCTCAAGCCACAATGCATAATAGGTAGGAAATAAATCCCACTCAAGAACATAACCATTGCACAAGTCAAGGTGTAGTGGAAATACTTTTGTCCAGAAGAAGCTACATGGGAAGTGGAGGATGCCATGAAATAGACATACCCATTTTTGTTCACTATTGTACATAAAGAGGACAACAACACGTAGAAAAATGAGGATGGTGTTCCTTTAAGGGGGAGGGGATTGTAATACCCTTGTTTCCAAAAGCTTGTAAATATAACTACATCCTGCTAAAAGACTATGGGTAGACTATTTATGTGTGGATGTTGGAAATGATGAACTTTTTTGTTATAAAAGGTAATGTATATATAT
>ML809002.1:0-11422 GCA_009831015.1 Picea engelmannii
ACACCTTATCAATCATGATAAGACAATAATGAGTCATCTATAAATTTTTCCAACAATGCATCATATACCAATGGAACCACATCGATCCATCTTCATCATGTATCAATGACAACTCATTGATCCATCTTCATCTATGCATTCTCGTCAAGGACAATACATATTATATTACATCAATCATTAATCAATCAATCCTTTGACATCAATCAATCACTTGACATCAATCAATGACATCAATCAATCAAACCATTGGCATCAATGACAACATGATCCAACAACAACATGCCAAGTACTTCACTAAGTTGGATTTTAAATTGGGATATCACTAGGGACACACCAAAGAAGAATATTCCTAGAAGACTGCCTTCAAGACAAGGAATAGTTTGTATAAGTGGTTGGTTATGCCACTCAATTTATGTAATGCACTGGTT
The DNA here is from genome assembly GCA_009831015.1 of Picea engelmannii. Classification (NCBI taxonomy): domain Eukaryota; kingdom Viridiplantae; phylum Streptophyta; class Pinopsida; order Pinales; family Pinaceae; genus Picea; species Picea engelmannii. The sequence continues at coordinate 429 of ML809002.1, forward strand.
ACATTTATGAGACTAATGAATGATGTTTTATTCCCTTTTCTATACTCATTTTTTATTGTTATTTGGATGATATACTTGTTTATAGTGCTACCTAGGAGGAGCATATATCACATCTTATGTAGGCATTGGAGACTTTGAGAAAGCACCACTTGTTGGATAATATCAAGAAATGTGAGTTTTCTCATCAGTATTTGGTGTATTTGGGGTATGTGATCAGTGGCAGGGATCTAAAAAGAGATCCCACAAAGATGGAGGCCATCATGAAATGACCAATTCTTACAAATGTCACTAAAGTTAATAGTTTTGTTTGGGTGACAAAATACTTGCAGAAGTTCATATCTTCATTTTCAACGACAACTACACCACTCCACACCATAACAGCTAGTGGAAATAGTTTCCAATGGGGGAAGAATCAACAGAAGGCCTTTGATGAGATGAAAATAAAGATCATTCAAGTACCAGTGTTCACACTACCAAACTTGCATAAGTCTTTCAAATTGTTGACAGATGTAATTGGGTATTCCATGGGAGTAGTACTAATGTAAGTAGGAAGGCCCATTTTCTATCATTCATAAGTATTTCATGGGGTAGTTCTCAACTACCCTACCTATGACAAGGATCTCTATTCCTTGGTACAAGATGTCAAAAAGTGTAAAAACTATCTAATGGGTGAGGAGACCATCATCCACATAGATCACCAACCATTGCAGTATGCCCATAGTAAGCTACAACAAAATAAGCATTACAAGTGGATGAGGTTTTTATAGAAATTTCATTTGGTCCTAAAGTATAATAAGGGTAGCACAAAAACATTTTTAGACATTCTTTTATGGACAACCATATCCAAGATTACATCTTTGGGAACTCTGATGCACATGGATCCTTTTACCCATGATGCAGACAAAGAGGGATACATAGAAGATGAGGACTTCAAGGAGGTGTTTCAATAGCTACAGGGACAGATTCATATAGAAGAAGGTGATATAAAGGTTGAATATAATTTCCAAAATTGGCTACTCTATAAGATTGAAAATCTTTGTTTTCCTAAAGGTGAAAAAATGCAGCTTCTCAGAAAGGCTCACACCTCCAAGGTTGCCAGACATTTTGGTGTTTGGAAGATGGTTGCCAACTTAGAGAGGTATGTGTATTGGCCCAGAATGAAAGAAGATGTAGCAAGGTATAATAGAGGATGTATACGTTGTTGTACCATCAATCCCAACAATAGGAAGCAAGCTCTATACTATCCCTTACCTGTACCCACTCGACATTGGGAAAACATTTCCATGGATTTTGTGGGAGGTTTACCAACAACCAAGAAGGGACATGACTATCTATTTTTGGTAGTTGATAGGTTCAAAAAAATGTGCATTTGCATGCCTTTTAAAAAGATGATCACTGGACAAGAAGAAACAAGTAAGTTCTTTGAACATGTCTAGGTGCACTTTGGGATACTAAGGAGCATCATCTCAAATAGGGATACCATATTTGTCAGCGCATTTTGGAATACGTTGTGGGAGAAGATGGACACTAAGCTGAATAGGTCTACAATATTCCATCCACAGAAATATGGGAAGACATAAGTAGTCAACATGACTTTGGTGCAACTTTTAAGGGGTTACAATCAAAAGCATCAAAATACTTGGGATGAAAATTTGATCAATATACAACACTCTTATAATAGAGCAATCCAAACTTCTAGTGGTAAGTCCCCTTTTGAAGCATGCTTTGGGTGTTTTCCACCTTCAGACTTAGATTTTGTATATGGAAAACAATGAGGAGTGAGGGAGGACTTCACAGGTGATGCACTAAAGAAAGAAAAATTTGTTGAGAAGATCAGGCAGATTCGTTTGCAAGTACAAGATACATTGAAGAAGTCAAATGAAAAGTACAAGGATAGAAATGACTAACACAGAACAAAGAAAACATTTAAAGTGGGAGATAGAGTATGGTTATATTTGAATAAGGAAAGACCATAGGGTCCTAGTAAGAAGATAAAGTATATGTGGTATGGTCCTTTTGAGGTATTAGAATAGGTGGGAGATCATTTCTACAGACTTAGTCTACCCCCATACATGTGCATTCACTCAGTAGTGAATGTGGATAATCTCAAACTCTATTGTCCCTCCATGTTGGATCAGGAGGAGGAGAAAGACCTACCTTCCATAGAGGATTTAGCAATAGATGCTTAGGAAAAGTTGGAAGAAGACACAGTTTTGCAGAAGCAATCTAGAACTCCAAGACAACAGTAGGATGACCTTTAGCAGATTGGGTTGAAAGGACAACTTCCATGAAAATCAAAGTGGTACACCAAGGATAAGGTAGAGGAAAAATTTCCTCACCTCATTCAATAAATATTTTGGGGAAAACAATCCTCCCTAAATGGTGAGGTGTGATTTGGATTGGATCGTTATATTATTTATCATCTATATCACTAATTTTTGGGTGGAAAAAATTGGAGGAATCAACTTGCAAAGCCATCTCGACAGCTGGTCCAAATTTTGAAATTTGGTTCCAAAAAATAGTCATAAATATTTCAAAGCTATTTTTAGTAATAAAACGACCTTTTTTTTGTCCAAACCTTACTATATAGGAATGTTATAAATTCTACACACTGTTACCTTTCCAACGACACAGAGCGTTCATCAATCGGAGTTCGTATGAGAAATTTATGCCTCCTGCAAGTTGACCTACCATATTTATCACCATGGTGTGAGTGGATTCCATGTTAACCTCCATTACTTAGACATCTGGGGATATCCACATAGTGGATTTTCTAAGAAAATTATAGAAGTTTCAAAACCTTATCGAAATTTAAGGTTTAGGAAATCAAAAACCTATCCCTAGATGTCGTAACTTCACTGTATTTAACCTAAGGTATTGTGATAGAAAAGTGAATGGTTAATAATGCAAGATGATTATGTAGGGAAAAAACTATGCCTATATTCCATTGGAAGACTTGCAACTTATGTTCAGTGGATGTATCTATAGAAAAAGGCCAAAGAAAATACTTGAGTCATATACCTATGCCATTCCATATTGGGATAGGTTTTTGACTTCTAGGAAGTCAAAAACCTATCAATGCATATTGTTAAGCCAGTTGTTCTCTCTAAATGAGCTAACTTTTAACTCTTTTTCGTGATCGTTAAACCATGAAAATGACACATGATGAGCTAACTTTTAACTCTTTTTCATGCTTTTTAAACCATGAAAAAGACACCTCACGAGTATACTTTTACCTATTTTTCAGGCTTGTAAAACTTAACAAAATTCCACTATAGAGAACACTTTTATCTCTCTTTTATGCTTGTAAAACCATGAAGGAGACACTAAAAAAAAGAGTGAGGGTTTTCTTTTAACCATTAATCTGTATTTACAAAAGTGATCATGTTAGTTATGTCTCATTTGAACATGGCACCTATTTGCGTCATTGTCTTACAATTGGGTTATAATTTGCTTAAGAGTTGTATACCATCAATACAACTCACATGTACTTCTCTCATTGTCTAATCTTTCAGTCATTATGTAGAGTTCTTTAATGCCTCGTGTGTTTTCGCACTATATCAATGGTGCTCTTGAGTCCATACTTCCAAGTCATCATTATGCCATGCTATATGTTCAAGGGAAGTTAAAAATAAGTCATCCATCTGCAATATTATTTGTGAAGTTTCTTTGAAACCTGCACAGAGAACCTAACTAGTATAAATTCACGCAAATCTTACATAAGAAACAAATAGAGAGAGAAGCCAGAATGAGGGAAAGAATAATGAATTTTATGAACCATATATTCTAACAATCAAAGAGTGAATAATTTACAATAGATATAGGCTACATGAGTAACTAATGCACCATAGTAGTGATATTAGAGAGATATATGGAAACCCACTAACATACTTTGGAGTCAACTGCCACCTAGTCTTAGTTAACTGGACATGCAACTGCTAATTGGCTAATCACACAAGTCGAGTGGAGAGAGACTCATGCATGTCCATGTTTAGTGATATCCTAGTCTCATGCTTGTGATATGCACCTTGTTGGCCCTCGACCAAATTTTGGAGAACCTTGGTCATGTTTGACCTCTTTTGGGACTTAGACAGGCTGGTCGAAGGCAGAGCAGAAGTTGAAGAGGAGATCACGAGATATTGGCTCCTTTTTAGGGAAGTTTTGGGATTAGGGTTTATGTAACGAGTATGGGATTTCAGCCCATGGGTTTACCCATGTTTAGGTCCATCTTGTAATGTATAAATACAAAGCTAGGCAATGTAATAAGGGGCTAGTGTGCTAAGTGAACAGAACTAGTAGAACTAGCTTAGTGCGGAGCTAGAGGCTTTGTGCATACTATGTGTTAAGACTTGTAGAGATAAGTGCAAGTGATTATAAGAAGATTGTGTGTAGACTGTGTAAGAAGGCTTGTGCTGTAACCTAACTCGAGGAAGGAGGATCTGGCAAGGTGCATGGATATCTCCTGTCCTATGCAGACTGGGGTTTTTGGGCTCTATGCTTGTAGAAGATTGACAGAATATAATAAAGAAGAGAAGAGTTGGTGGACGTAGCCCCACACTGGGGTGAACCATGTATATCCTATGTTATTTTTTCTTTGTGCATTATGGTTTTTATATTGTTCATATAATTTAAGCTTAGTGTAGTAATGAATGTTTAGATGAATCTAGTATGATAGATTAAGTTCTTAGTGATGTGAATGAATGATAGATCTGATCTCTTTCCATATACTAAGTTCTTATATGTGTTAGATATGGTTATTGGGTTGTTATGTAATTAGGGATTGAATATGTGATGTGAATAAGGGTTAAATACTGATGAATTCTAACTGTTAAGTGCTTTTTTAGAGTGGTGTAATCATAGATCTGTGTCCCATCTAGGTTGAAAACATTTGAGTCCTGCAACCACCCATGCCTCTACCTCAGATGAGACTTCATCTGCTTCGCAGGTGTTGTCGAAAGGGCCAGTATTTAGGGTTTTGTTGTTGCGTTGTTGAAGCTTTGAACCCTAAGCCTACCCCTATGCCAACAAATTGTTCCATTGCTGGGACCTGAAACTGTGATTGCTGGGAACCGAAGAAAAGAAAGCTCTGTGCGTAGATCTGCTGATTTAGTGTGAAGTATTCTACTTAACTTGCGAAGCTCTGTGCTAAAAAGAGAAGTATAATATGAAGAAAAGAGATAAGATCTTGAAGCTTTGTGCTCTAAGAAAGGTAATATAGGAGAATTTTTTTTTTTGAAAGAATGAATCTATGTATGTTTGATAAATTGTGTCCTATTATGAAAATTAGGGTACAACTAGAAGAAAGAATATTTGATATGAATATATTTGATAGAAATAATGAAATATATATTATTCCTATGAATAGAAATAATGTTTGGACTAAAAAATGGATGCAGGATCCTAGAAATAATTTTTTGTAGGTTAGTTACTGTGATCCCAGTGTGTAGTACAGGAAAGGTTGGGGATCGTTTAAAAGAAAGAGAGGATTAACTCTTTGCTATAGTTACAGAATACCGAGACATTCTGCTAAGGAATGCTTTGGTAGAGGTCCTAGTTTTGTTTGTTGTAAATATATGGACCATGAAGTTTTGTATTGCCCTAGAATGATTGCAAAAGTTGAAAAGATGAATATGAGACAAGAAAACTATGAGAAAAGCCAAGAAACTAAGGATATGATAGAACCCCAGAAAGAATTAGAGACTGTATTAATACAAATGAAAGAAACCCTAAATGATCACATAAATATCAACTTATCAGAGGTCCTAAAAGAGAAAGAGTACATAGAAACAAGAATAGGAGACTTCGACATAGACTGTGTCCTGGATGAGGAAACATAGGTGAATATCATGAAGGAAAGAACTTGGGAAATTTTGGGAAAACTAGTTATGGTTATTTCATTAGGAGGAATAGGATTATTTAGAGGAAAGTTGATAACCCTATGTGGAAGACTTACCCAGACATCTATGAGTGCTCATGGAACTATGACAAAAGAAGAATTTGAGATCATTAAATTTGTTGAGAAAAGTGCTCCATTTGCTATCTTGCTAGGAAAAACCTGGATTGAGAAAGATCAGATACGAAGGAAACAAGAAGAGGAGGATATATAACATAAAAATAAAGAACTAAGAGATTTCATGGCTAGGAGAATAGTGCACTTACTGGAAGAACAAGAGAACCAGTCGAAGCTACTAAGGACCAAAGATATGGACGTCAAAGTTGAAAAGAAATAGGAATACTGGAGACACATGTTTGTCTAAGAGAGTAGAGCACCTACCCCAGAAACAGAAGAAGTATCACCCTTGAACCTTATGAAAGACCCTCCATAGTTCGAATTTGTCATGCCAAGAGGAGATAAGAATGATAATGGAAAGAGGAAACCAGTGATTCAGATCACAGGAAAGAAGGCTAGAAAGCTCATTAAGAAGAGAGAAAAGTTAGAAAAATTGCAAGAAGTTCCAGGGAAGACTTCTCAGAAGGAAGGTTTCAAGAACGTGAATTCCATCGGAATATAAATACAACTAATATTGGCACTTCGCCATGGCAAAGCAATATGATCGTTATAACGACACTCCAGAATAGATAGAAATGAAGTTATTGACAGAACATTTGCCCTTAAACTATTGGGACCACGCCATAACATATGAAACTGCATTGATTGAGGCATTCATGCCCGTTGGAAGAGTCTGTTATGAGAATATATTTATCCCGTCGAGCATTGCACCGAGAACACTTTTTCCAATTGTGATCATTCGATCCCATAGAGAACTAGTTGATTTAGCGTAGTGATCATCGAGACCTCACCATCCATTATGTTACATTGAGTATTGATTCACCGACCTAAGATATCATATCTCGAGTGTGCATGTTAGACGAAATTAGTGTAGAAGAAAAATTCATCGAAGAGATTCTAATATACCTCATGGCCAAGAAGGTGATGTCCGCAAGCATCCAAGCCTCATTGATGAGAGGAGTGAAAGCCTCCCCGTCGACTGCTCGTGGATATGAACCATCCCGAGCTACGACCGAGAAAAGAACCAATTATCATGATCACTTGGCTAATGTGAAGCTAATCCCATCCATCCTACATGACTACATCCCACCCCTGGCCGGTGTGGTAAGTCATGACAGTTTCCTGAGGGACTTCGACTACACAGTCATCATTGCATACCTCCTGAAGGGAATACAAGGAGTCAAATCGTAGTTGGAGAGGATTCCAACCTTGAAGATCAATGACTATAAACTATGAGACCACAAGAGCTATGGCATGCTCACACCTCACAAATATTTGACCAAGACCAAGGGGAAGAAGTTGAAGATCATCCCCCAGCCATGGACTATGGACATCGCGAGGTCCACTATCTTGAACGTGATGAAGATACCACACTTTGGAAGACATCAGGAGGTTAACGCGTGCATTAAGCTCCTACTATCGTGCTTCCATGGTGGTTATCTATGGTTGGAAAGACATATCACCATTGATCCAACGTTGATCCATACGATCACCAGATTAAGCATGCAAGGACGAGATCCATAAGACTTTTATCCAGGGAAGGTTGGATATCGCGCTAGTGCGGAAGATTAAAGACACCTATGGCGATGTCGAGAAGGTGAAGTAGGGCTACTAGGTAGCCTCCATCTAGAATGGCGTAGTGTGCCTAGCCTACCATTTGATTGCTGGTAATATTGTAAGGAAGAACAAACCCATGTAGGTCACAGGGTTCATTGTTGACCTCGCAGGAAAAAGGGTGGAAGGATTACAAATGAACTAGGTGAGTTACCTCGTCAACCAGCTAGAAAAGGACTATCATGAAGCTCAGGATTAGGGATATGAGTTCCACTTTAGCTGGCTGCTAATCCTCATCACGTTCATTACTTGGGAGATACCGAAAGGAGCGACCTTCCTTGACATTGAGTCATTCGAGCCACTAGATACAAAGTTCACCACACTGTGGTATTCAAGAAATATGGGGAAACAATGGCAGTTGAACGTGGTGTTCCATACCTACTACCTGCAGTTAACGAGGGATATTGAGTCTTTCCCTCATATGACACCGAACACCCTGGAAAGGTTCAGTCCAGTTGTGAAGTTCTGCACAGATAGGAATTATATATATATACTGTGCGCAAAGACGAACATAAATAAGAGCTTCAATCCTATTACAAGCTCACCAAGGAGGACATGGAGGAAATCACCAAGGAGTGGCCTGAAGAACTCCTAGTGCCAGTTAACCATGCAAAATTGCCCGACCCGACCTCATTGGAAGTTTGGTGGTTACCCACGAAGAGTATGATGCACCCAACAGTAGAAGGAAGAAAAAGAAGGAATATGTATAGGAAATATGCAACACATTAGAAGAAACTACATCAAATTTACCTAGCAGAGGAGGATATGACGAAGTGGACAAAGAAGAGAAAGAATGGGAAGAAGAAAAGAAGAAGCAGGGTGAAGTAACACTCCCACAGAATCCCCCTGATGACACAGATACATCTAGGAAAAGAAAGGTTTCCCCAATGAAACCTACATCACATAAGAAGTCCAAAGCTAGTAATCCAAAGCTGCAGACTGTACTCACAGTCGATGACTTTGACTTCATTATTGCAGTTTTATCAGATGCCTCGGAAGATATTTTGCAAATAAATGAAGCAAAAAAAGAAACCATGTACGAAATAATTGAAGTAGAGATGAGAGGGGTACAACAATCCCTTCACTCCAGTTGTGCAGTGTCCACTGCACCCCCACCATCAGAAGAAACAGAGTTGGGAGATGAGCTTTCCCAACTCCGTAGAATAGTAGATGCAACTGAAGATCACCTTCATCATGTGTAGGAAGAAAAAGAACAGGCCACAGTGGCCCTAAAGCAAGCACAAGAGGAAGTCATAGAGAAACACTGATTTGTGAAATAAGAGAAGGATGACCTCCAATTCAAGTTTGAAGAGGAGAAAGTGCATATCCGAAAAGAGAAAGAACAACTTCTCACAAAGTAGGTTGGAGTTAAAGACGCATTCAATAGAGCACTTCGCTCTATGAAAGGCTTAAAACATATAGAAGAAGACCCAGTGGAGAGTGAGGTAGAGAAGCTTGCTGCAACCATCCAACAACTTCAACAGAGAGTAGAAAAATTGGAGTTACAAGCAGTACCAAGCACTTCACAGGAAGTGTGAGACTAATGAGAAGAAACCACCCCAAGCGTAGTCGAGAGAATCAAGGCATTAGCCTTGTAAAAAACTTGGCAGTCGAAGTGCATAGAATTATGAGCACCTTACAAAGGAACCTGAACTAAAGACATTGGAGTCACATCTCCAAGAAGTAAAGCAACAAGAAACAACAATACAAGCACATTTGAATCCCTTTTCATCGGTCGAGTGAATGAAAATATCCCAAGAAAAGTGCACGACTCAACAATAGGTCCATGCCATACAGAGAAAAGTCTTGGAAGTGACTCAGAATATCCAACCAGTCTAGGATGCATCTTGCCTACTTTATTAGGAGATTGAAGGACAAGGAGAAAAACTAGAACAAGCAGTCACTGTAGTCAAACAATGCTTGGAAGGACTTGTGACTGAGGCATTTATTTAGGAGTTCACTGAGCAAGAGGCCTTGGTGAAGCATCTCAAGCCAATCTCGAGGCATTTGAGGCGAAGTTGCTTAGAGTAGAGTGACTTGGGATGAGTCAAAAGTGAGTGTTGGGGGCCTATTGGCCCTCAACCAAGTTTTGGAGAACCTTTGGCATGTTTTACCTCTTTTGGGACTTCGACAGGCTAGTCAAAGGCAAAGTGCAAGTTGAAGCAGAGATTGTGGGATCTCAGCCCCTTTTTAGGGAAGTTTTGGGATTAGGGTTTATGTAACGGGTATGGGATGTCGTCCCATGGGTTTACCCATGTTTAGGCCCATTTTTTAATGTATAAATAGAAATCTAGGCAATTTAAGAAGGGGCCAATGTGTTAAGTGAAGAGACCTAGTAGAATTGGCTTAGTGCGGAGCTAGAGGCTTTGTGCATACTATGTGCTAAGTCTTGCAGAACTAATTTCAAGTGATTGTAATAATATTGTGTCCAGACTATGTAAGAAGGCTTTCACTGTGACCTAACTCGGGGAAGGAGGATCTGGTGAGGTGTGCGCAGATCTACTGTCCTATGCAGAGTGGATTTTTTGGGCTCCCTGCTTGTAGAAGATTGACAGAAGATAATAAAGAAGATAAGAGTTGGTGGATGTATCCCCACACTGGGGTGAACAATGTATATCTTGTGGTATGGTTTCTTTGTGCATTATGGTTGTTATATTGTTCATATAATTTAAGATTAGTGCAGTAATGAATTTTTAGATGAATTTGGTATGAGATTAAGTGCTTAGTGATGTGAATGAATGCTAGATATGATCTCTTTCCATATGCTAAATGCTTAGATGTGTTAGATTTGGTTACTGCATTGTTCTGTAATTAGGGCTTGAATCTGCAATGTGAATAAGGTTTAAATATTGATGAATGATAACTGCTAAGTTCTTTGTTAGAGTGGCATAATCACATATCTGTGTCCCAGTTAGGTTGTCGATATTTGAGTCCTACAACCACTCCTATCTCTACCTCAGGTGGGACTTCATCTACTTCACAGGTGTTGCCGAAAGGGCCGGTAGTAAGGGTTTTGTTGGTGCCTTGTTGAAGTGTTGAACCCTGGGTCTACCCCTGTGCCATCACACCCTCTTAATGAGAATACGAAGGTGAACATGCATGACTCTACTCCACTATTCTAATTGTAGTGTAATTGAGTCAAGAATGAAGAGGGATGACACCCTATTTTTTAGGAGGTTCCCTATTTTGTAGGGAATATTATCATGAGGGAATATTCTAATCTATGGATAGTTCCCTCAACATTAGACTAGAAAACTTAGGAATAAGAATTACTAGGTGAGTGTGTAATATCTCCAACACCCCCCTAAACAATACTAGGGTGTAAATGAAGAATGGGTCTCGACAACAAGACCATGTTAGGTAATCAGTT
>ML809002.1:40471-66163 GCA_009831015.1 Picea engelmannii
AACCCCATACCACATCAAAGGGTAATGAACACCCAACATGAGATGCATCCATCCCCACCACAGATGGGACAGTATGCCAACCCAGGACCTCCTACAGATCGCACTATACTCCTCACTAGTGAGGAAGAAGTCCTTCTACAAACGTGCACCCTCTGACCCTACTCCCACTACTTCTAGGGCCATCCTAGTCACGACTATCCCACCTTTGCTGATTTCACACCCTAATACTAAAAAAACTCTTCTCATCCCTCACATCCCATTACAAAGGAATGTCAAAAACCCTCAAGCTATGACAGCCCACAATTATAGTATGGTCAATGACTTAGCACAATCCCCCGCTGCCATGTCGGTCTTAGAAGTTCTTCAAACCTGTCCTACTCAACGGAAGTCATTACTTTCTACTATGGGGGTAGTCGAACCTGTCGATACTCAACTCATCACATTTGATCTCGACAGTGTAGAACCTCGTCTCCCCGCTCTTGTTGCTTTTCAAATACTGGTTAAAATCCAAAATATCACAACCCACAGCTGTATTATTGAGGAAGGTGCATCCACATGCATCATGTCCAAAACCGTTTGGCAGAAACTTGGCTCTCCAGAGATAATACCATCTTCCATTACTCTGAGGGATTACAATGGATGACCCTCGCCTCTCGAGGGGCTCTTCCAAAATTTCGCTGTCGAACTCCGGGGAAGAACCATTCTAATTGACATTGAGGTTATCGATTCCCCACTCAACTACAATATTTTGTTTGGTCGTAGCTACATGTATGTTATGAAGGAAGTCACCTCTTCTGTGTTCCGAACCATGATGTTTCCCCATAATGCAAAGATCATTACCATTGATCAAGTATCACATTATGAGCCTAACCCTTCATCCAACATCGACAACATCTCCCCTTTTGTCCACACTAATCCAAATTCCTATCCACTCATCGAGATGAGCCCTAAAATTTTTAAGGACCCATCCTTGCTCCCTCAGCACAAGTATGTGTCATCTCCACCAACAGAATGACAAATGAAGATACTCTCCCTCCCACCGAGGCCTCTTTCATCCCTGGCGTCCCACTAGTCGCAGAACTCCTCCCTTAGGAATCTCCTGGAACTTGTTCATCTCTACCTATTCCTTATCTTCCCCTCCCCCAGGGCCATATCCTAGTTTGGGAAACAGTCCCCCAATCCATTACCCAAATCCCTTTCTTTTACCCCCCACCAGGTGTACAAGATTTCCAGGTAGCCGCAACACTCACCCTTCCTAATATGGTGCTGGAAATCCCAGTCTAGTATCTACATCCACCTGATATGGTCCCTCAACCATCCCTCCCTCCCCAAATAGAAGGAATCCTGATGTAGATTCCCATACTTGCCCCCACGATCCCACCCACACTCCCACTCACTAGTGCCCTTGCTACATCTAGGGGCAGACGGAAAAACAAATATCCCACCACTCCACTTCCCCCACATGTCCAACCTCCTTGCACACTATGTGAGAAAGATGGACACCCCACCAACAAGTGCCCATCTCTCCCCGAACTATGCAATCTAATTCAACTCCCTCGAGCACCACCATCGATCGTCGCTTCATCCAGTACTACCGCTATCTCCCCGAACACAAGTAGAAAAGGACTGCGAACCAAATTCGCATGCGCCATCTGTTCAAAATATGGCCATTGTACACACCATTGTTCAATGTTACCTCAATTCCAGCAGACACTAATAACTGTATGCCAGATCTTTCAGTAAGAACCCACCCCAACACATGTCATCGACATCCATTATGTCACGACCTCAGTCAATGAATGTATGAGATGTCCTTTCTCTCTATGTGAATCACTTGATCATTTCACATATCAATGTCCTATGATCATTGAATACAGGCATTGCCAACTGGCCCTTATTAAAAACCCTACACCCCCCCCTCCAGTAGGACCAGTGAGTACCCCTACCCCATCACTTGATGTGGTTCATATCTTCTTGCTGGAACCTTAGGCACTCCCTACTCCCCCATGGTTCCTAGATGATTTATATGAGGATTTGCCCCCAAATCCCCCCAATTCTCCAATTCATTTCCCCATAGAAATTCTATGCCCGACTACCATTTTCAACCCACAATATCTCGATATTTGGTTTATGTTGAGTGAACCATTGCAACCTCCTTGCAATACCCCCTCTACATCATCACCACCAGAAAACAACCCCATGGTGACCGTCACCAAAGTTACTCCTCTCGATCCCCTATATTTTCGAAAGTTTCACTGTGATGAAGACATCCTTGAGGAGTTAACTAAACCTGATTACCCATGGGATGCGCTCCACCATAGAGAACTTTTTCCTTCATAGGAAGCCATCATGCCTCCTAACCAAAATCCCATATACGCAGTCGAAACCAAATATTTTCTCCCATCGAGAAAAATAGATTGGTTCAATAACCCTATCCCTTCCCTGAATGCTTTTGAAGAAGGCAATATGGCCAATATTTCCCCCACCATCAAAATCAATATTGCCATCAAATCTGGAGTCATAGAGGAAATCACCATTGGTGCCACATGTTCTCCTAAAGAAATCACTACCTACAAAGCTCTCTTCCAGGAATACAGGGACATTTCTGCCTGGTCATACACAGAGATGCCTGGCCTTGATCCCTCTATTTTTGAACATCATATAGACACCTGGCCTGATATCACACATGTACTCTGTAAAAAATAGCATCCGCTACACCCATCCAATGCAGCGGCCATCAAGGAAGAAATTGACAAATTACGTGCTGCAGGGTTCATACACCCGATCGCACATATGTCATGGGTCTCCAACCCCATCCCTGTCAACAAAAAATAGGGCACTATCCACTTTTGTATGGACTTTCGTGATCTCAATCACATCTGTCCCAAAGACAACTTTCCAACACCCTTTATCGACCAAATTATCGATGATTGCGTCGGTCATGAGGCTTTGTCCTTCATGGACGGTTTCTCTAGCTACAACCAAATTCAAATTCACCCATCCGATCAATACAAAACCGTATTCACTACCCCCTGGGGCACTTTTGCATATCGTGTCATGCCTTTTGGCCTCAAGAATGTACGAGCCACTTTCCAACTCACCATGACATACATTTTTCATGATCTGGCTCAAATCATTCTCACTTACTTGGACAACCTCACAACTCAATCCAAGAAATGCACTCAACATCTCAATGATTTATGAATCATCTTCCAAAGGTTTCACCAATACAACATCCTCTTAAACCCCCTCAAGTGCATTTTCTACGTCACTGATGGGTGCATCCTTGGTTTAATCGTTTCACAATGTGGCATTACAGTCAACCCCCTAATTAGTGTGGAACCCACAACCCCATGTGCGACTAAGACATTTGAAATCTGGTAACCTAATAGTTGGATATTATCCTGCCATTGGGAAATTTGTTGAACTACCACCTCCATGTGGTGTATATACTTGAATGATACTTGTTGAACTTTCACTTCTTCTACTGGACCCACGTCCTGTAAAAATTATTCTACCACTAATCACTTGTTGGTTAACTGGTTTTTCTTCTTCAGATGTATTAGTCACACATGGGGTTGTGGGTTCCACACTAATTCATATCTAGAATGGAGAGCCTTCCTCTGCTCAGGACCCATGACCTCTATTTGTCCTCTAATATGTGGTGCGTAGTATATCCTCAATATTCCCTATGGTGTGAATATCCTCTACCTCTTCCTCATTGTTGTCCTATCCCTCTCGCTCGACTACTACCCTCTTTTTTCTATTCATATTATATTGGTAGGGTTGTCCGATGCATGTCACACGTGCTTTCCATATTCTCTCCCTGATATATTCATCATCTGTTATTATGGGGTCCATTTCTTCCTTATTTTGTTTACCCTCCAGAGCCTTCTCCATCTCTCAGATCTTTCTTAGTGCTTCCCCTAACTCCTAGATGCATGTAGAGTGTTCTATTTGTCTGATTCCATGGTAATCATGCCTTTATCATGTAATAAGATCTTAATCGATGTATAAATATACCTGGTGTACCTCCCTCTGAGTCCCTTCAAGAAATCCTGCTCTGCAAGAGTATATGACTTTTTTGTGTCAACTATAAATTCTGTAATAAAACATGCAATAATGCTATCTAACCAGAACTCCATTGGGCGTGCAAATTTATTATTAACCCTTTCCAACTAGGCAATGTTATGAGGAGTCCACTCTACTAGCCTAATATGATTATTCATATGGGTATCCTTCAACCTCAATAACCATTCATGTAATAACTATGGAAAGTAGCAAAAATAGGCTTCATGCAACTCAATAAAAACATATCTCTGCAGGTACTGGTGCGATGTATATCTGGATCCCTTATTATATTTCTGTTTGAACTCTAGATGCTTTGTCTCCAACCATATTTAAATCTCTTGTTTCGTAGGATTCCATGGCCTGAACATCCCCTTTTACCATTGCATCTTCTTCATCAAACCCCTTCCAGGACATCCTTCTAATTTCCAGCCAGCAAGGGAACCATTTGTTGGATGTATGGGATAACCTGAGTTCTACCTTAGTTATCCAACAAAACCCTTTTCACTATCGGCCCTTCTGGTAAACTAGAAAGCTACACCATGCACAGAGTGCACAATGCAGTCTCACCCGAGATGGCTTATGGGTGACTGCAGGACGAAGATGTATGCAATCATGGATGAGATTGGGAATGTTCTTTTTACTAATTTTCTACTTCTTCTTCTATTTTAATATGCATTCTACCATAACAATCATCACATCTATCATTTTATCCATTCAACAACATTTATTATACTAGTGTACGTGATAAACAAACCCTTACAAATGCATTCATCTAACCATTCATTCATCATAAAGCATATTAAAAGGACACATCACACATAAGGACACCATATTTATCGTGGTTCACCCCCCTCTTGTCTACGCCCAAAAAGATATTCTTATTCTTCATCAAAATAGTCCTACAACGTGCACATTACATCAGAAGTTATGAATGGTGAGGTTGACCAACGTCGCACGTATTATCACTCTGTAAATTTGTTCAGTTGATAAAACAAATGACATAGGTAACCTACAAACCAAATTTAGAGTTGGGCACTAGTCTGCTCAGCTCAGAGAGGGCTCTCTCCTGTCACTTGCTATTTATTTGACAATCAATGGCTAGGTTTTGTTGTTTTTTGGGGGGGGGTTTATAATTTTGTTGGCAAGTAAAGGGAGGGACACTTAGGGATATGGATTCAAACTTTTAAAACTAATGGAAGGAATGACTAGTTAGTAGAACTCTCCATAGGATAAAGGCTAAATGAGGCGATAAATCTGAGTTATAATTTGTAAATTTGTAGAGTGTAGGAAGAAAAGAAAACATATAACTACATCAGATAATTAAATAAATGAATTCTAAATTAGTTAGGGAGAACTTAACACAGTTTAAATTGCTTCAACCGAGAGCATCACAAGATGAATTCTGGGCCTTTGACTATCCAATTTAAACAGAAGACAGTGAAAATGAAATAAAAAATACAGGAAATAGATACAAAGAGAGGAGACAAAACTCATATCACCACCATTAGAATTTTTTCATGGAAACTTCAATACTTCTGCATGTGTATTCAATTCAACTTCATAAAATTACATTGAAGTTCTTAATAGCTAAAATCGTTCCCTTGCACTTTTTCCAACAACTAATACATTTGGAATTCCTAATATTTATACAATTTTGAGTCCCTTCGGTTTGAAACTGATTACAATGATTGAAATGAAATGTTTCAGTTTCTGAAAATAATTACAATAATTAAAAATGATAGTTTCAGTTTGAAACCGATTACAATAATTAGCGTGAAAATGTTTGGTGATCCGGATTCTGGTTCCTCTGATGTTTCAGTCTCGTACTTTGCCACTTGTTCTGCTCTGGTATCCCATGTGATCTTCCATCTTCAGTGACACCTAGACATCATTTAATGGACCCTGGAAAAATACACTTTGTCTTACCTAGTTGTACTATTGCCTTCCATTTCAAGTCATAAGGGATATCATAATCTATCATTTCTTTGATCAGGATCTCCAAGTCAATGCAGGAAGCATAGGTCATGACTAGTAGTCCAATTTTAACTACTTTGAATTGATTCAAAATATCAAAGTCTGTAATCAAATGCTCAACTAGTGTAGCTCCTTTCATATTTTTCTCTAGGGTTTTAAACTTGGAGTGATCCATTATGCACTGAGTGAGGAGAGCATTGTATTCTTCTGGATCATACAATTTTCCCTTGCCATCCCAAAATGATGGGAGGCCTTTGATAAACAACTCTTCAAAAAAATCCTTAAAATCTTGTACACTTTTCTCCATATGTGTTTCCTTAGTTTGAACTGATTTCAACAGGTTATGTTTAGCAATAACCCTCCTAGCCCAAATAATCAATATATTTTTGTCTTTAACTCCAATATTCTGAAGTTCTGTAGTAGGAATGGAGTTGAGTAGGTTTATGGAATTTTGGGCCCATTCTGATGGCTTCTTTGCTAAAGTCTCATTCACAACAGTGCACCTGATTCTGGTTGTGATAGCCATATAGTCTTTATTATTGATGAAATTCAAATACACTTTGAACTTGGTAGGTTCAACAACTATAGAGTCCCAGATAATGTTCTTGGCTCCCTGCAATGGACATTTTCCTCTCAATCTCCTCTTCAGATTATCTATCCTTTCCTGCAGGGATCCATTCTCCTTTTTAAATTGAGCCATTCTTTCATCCTTTGTTTGCATCTCTTGCTTCAATTTCTCTATTCTCCATTTTATCCCTTTGATTTCTTCTTCTTTCAGGCTAACTTGTGACATAGCCTGGACAAGTCCTTCAGTTTTTGGCCCAACTTCTGCAGTAGGAGGTACAACTACAGTCCTGTTCAGAAATTATATCTGCTCTTGTGGCCACCCCACCTTTTCTCTTTCCAGCTGCAACGCCCTAGCCTTGTAGTCCAATGACTATTGACGAAGTGTTTCATTTTACTATTCTAGAGAAACCGATTATGTTGTTTGTGGATGCTCTGTGGAAGGAATCTTCAATTCATTCTTTAAGCTTTGAATTAATTTGTCTTTTTCATCCAATGAGGATTTCACCCCTTGGGGGGCTTCAGATTCCAGCTTCTTGACCTAATTCTGCCAAGCTCTTCTAGATGCATTTTATTGCCTCAAATGCCCTTGCAATTTTATTTCATAAGATGACAGCTTTGAATTCTTCAATCTTAAACTTAGGTAATCAGAATACAACATATCACTGGTGTTCTTATGTAATTTGACCTTGTCTAGAGAAATGATGATGTCATACCTTATCTTGATATGAGATACTTTGTCTTCATCTACAACTACAATGTTAAAGGTCCTCTTCTCAATATCACTTACTATGAACATGGGAGATTTATACTGAGAAATATTTTCCTCTTCAGGGACTAAATACCTCATCTCACCCAGAGATATGTTTCCCTTCTCAACATAACATTTTTCCAAATCTTTATTAGATTGATAAGCTGGCCCATATGTCTTATCAAATATGTGTTTCTTTCTACTAAAGTTTCTTGAGCTGCCTTCACTTTGGAGTTTTCTTTCCTTTTCAACCTCTACAGTGCTAGTGTCACTTTCCACCATATCTAGATTTACTTTTTCTCTGGGATCTTCTTCCTCTAAATACATTATCTATGGAGAATATGAAATATTCATCTTATTAGGAGCAGTCTGCTAATGACTATTTCCCATGGCCTTTGAACTGATTCTCTTGCTATAAACACTCATCTTAGGAACTTTGACTATCAGTTTATGAGGTGCTTGTTGTGTTTAACTCTATTGTAGGGTTTCCTCCACTTGCTATGTTTGAGTTGGTTGCAATATTGCTTCCATATCAGCACAGACTTCTAGGTTTCCCATCTTATCAAAACACTCAACATGTTCATGCTCATAAGGGGCCTATTTTTTCATCAATATTCTCTTGGATATGATCTGGTGTGGATCATATCTTCTTCCCTGTAGTTGTGCAAAACCAAACTCTTTGAGATTTTCTTGAATCTAAGATAAGCATGATCTAGTTTTGACAACAAAAGGGCCAATGATAAAATGGAATTTGAGGTTGGAGGATTTGCACAATTTTAGGAAATGCTTTGTCTCAGATATAATTCTTTGTCTGATGAATTCAAGGGCAAAGACTCTGCGGGTCAGAAAAATAGGCAATAGATATGGGGATTCAAGGAAACCATAAACCTAGATTAATGTTGAGTGCATGAATAATACCCAATTTCCCACTTTGTTCTTTGGATTTGGCTGTAGATAGCTCCTCATGCCATCCAAACTCTAGGTAGGTTGGTGTTGAAAATCAGATTGTAAACTTTGTACATGACTTTGTTGATAAATATGAACAATGCAATCCTTTTACATTTTGTTGATATAAAGGTTGCTTCAGGAAATTCTCTCTTATTGGTTTCTAGGAAAATCTTCAGCAAATAGGTGTAATATCTGAAATGCCTTAGAAAGTGAAAATTCACTAACTGTTTATGGATATTATCAGCTATGAATTGATCAAAACCGATGCATATTAACATACTAGACTCTGACTTGAAAAAGAAAAATAAGAAACCAAGCATGACTTCTACCACATGTTTGTCATTATCTATACCTAAGACTTGACTCAAGAGGGAACAGACCCATTGGACATCAATAACCATTATACTCACATTCATTGGCAAAGGTATACTCTCTGAAAGATGTTCTGGTTTGACAATTTCCTGTAAAAATAGATCTCAAACTTCTGATGAACATTCTCTGTATACCCTAATTAGATTTTCTTCATTGAAAGGTTCAGAAACTGCAGAGAAAGACTTTGGTATACTGAGGGAATATCGAATTGAAAACCCAGGTGAACGTTATTGGAGAACTCAAGGATATCATGATCAAGATGGATACACACCTGAAATTTCATTAATTTCTCCCCTCTCTCGTCTGATGTTCCTCTTACTCAAAAATATCAAATGAGTTTTCAAGAAAATATATCGACAATGGAGGAAGAAACCCTCTTCTGTCAAGAACCTCCATTAGAAACCACATAGCATATAGGTGGAGAGAAATAAGTTAGTAGGCAAGGAGAAGCTGATGGTTTTCTCTCACAAGTTTTGACCTTCTACTTTGATGGGTCTAAATTGCAAGAAGGATCAAGAGCGGGGTGTATCCTCTTTGATCCAAAGGGAAAACAAAATTTCATGTCTTGCAGACTAGAATTTGAATGCACTAATAACACCGTCGAGAATGAATCTCTCCCCACCCGAGGAATTATCAACAGGAGGTTCACAGGCTAATAGAACATTTTCAATCCTTCAACATTATAGTGATCCACAGAACAAAGAATACTCTTATTGATTCCCTAGCCACTGCTTCCTCGAGGCTATCCCCTTTAGAAGACTATGAAGCCTCTTAGTTCACTGTGGAGCTACTCTACAAACCATCAGTGCCCAACAATAATTATAATTGGAAGGTCTTTGAAGGAGATGAACAGATCATAAAAATTTTAACCAATCATGAAAATTTTAAAGACCTAGCTATTGTCGATGAAATATTCTAAGAGAAACTAGTAGACATTAATCCCCATGAACAAAGAGGTGAAACAGATCACTCAACGGATAAACCAAGGTTTCACATGATATCGAAAGGGGTATCTAATTTGGAGAACCTCTTGGACTTAAGGGAAATATTTAAAGGGTCAAAAAACACAAATACATGGAGCCCCTATCCCATGTACAAGACTGTAAACCTAGGAACCTTGAAAAACCCTAAGAATATAAATTTTTTCAAGATAGTATCCAAACAAGAAAGGAAATCCTATCTCAAACTTTTCAGAGAATACCAAGATTCTTTTGCGTGGTCCTACCAAGATTTGAAGACTTATGACACTCACATCATTCAACACACAGTCCTGTTAAAACCCAGAGTAAAACCCTTCCAACAGAAGTTTTGAAAGTATCACCCATCTCTGGAACCCCTCATGTGTCAGGAGTTAAAGAAATTACTAGACGCTAAAATTATCTTTTAGGTTAGACACTATGCCTGGGTAGCAAGTTTGGTTCCTTTTAGGAAAAATTATGGGGAGATCCACCTATGTGTGGATTTCATAAACCTCAACAGAGAATCAGAAAAGGACAACTACCCAGTTGTTGGCAGCCAATTCAATTTTTTTTAATTGCACTAAAAAGCTGCCTACACCTAATTGTCTCCTAAACGACAAATCATCGTCGCATTTTGCATCTAGACATTTGTTTCATTTTTTGCGACAATTGCAATTTGATTTCGATTCAGTTTTCACAACTAAAAGTGTGAAAACCCTCCATCGTTATCTGGACTGTCATGATCTTCTTATTTCATGCCCCGATTGGTACTTACCTTTGGTCTGCGATTAAATGGCTGAAATGACTTTTAAACTATTTCTACCCACTTTGATTGAACTTGATTTCTTTGGTAAGATATTGAACATGTTAAGTTATGAGTTATGTTTGATTTCATAAGGGTCATGGTTGATTTTGGTTTTATATATGATATGATTCTTATTGTTTTGAGCTCTTAACTTATCGATTTCATAAAGTCATTGGTTGCAATGTTTATGAACTTTGATTATGCTAAAAACGCATGGGTCATATATCAGTTTGGTTGTATATTTGAGTGGCAATGTTTTACTCTTGCCGCGTTGGTAAAACTTTTGGATTTCATGTTGGATCGGACTATACACTTGGTGCATGAATATAACATATGGTTTTGGTTCTATATTTGATCGATGGCACGTTGATATGGTTATACACCGATTTGGGATGGTCGATTAATATGTTTTAAACGCTATGATTACTGATGGGAAAGCACTGTACCCAGCCATTAATGCACTGCATGGCGGTGTTAACCCACCACCCTCGCACGCATTACAATGATTCATTCCCTTTTGAGCGCTTGCAGCTGTTAAGCCCTATCGTTTTTACTCCTGCGTATTGATGGTTCGAAACAAACCCTATCATGTACAGAGGCCATGGCTCCTGTCGTAAGGGCCGAGCCCAACGGGTGCCAAGCACTGCTGATGTTTGATGGTGCTTATAGCGACCTGGAAAAGTTTGGGTGGCTCCCGTTTATAAAGAAGTTCGATGGTTACAACCCTATCGTGGCTTGGCAATTTGCATTATCATTCGATGGCTGCCGAGCCAAAGTTGGAGATGTCCAACTTGAAATTAATGAACAGTTTCTTAGCTCGGCAACCAGCCTGCCTGCTACGGGACAGAAATGGTCGAAGAGTTGCAAGGTAGATGAAGTCCCATGGACTTTGCTTTTTCAATCTAGAACGGTGAACTCATGCGACAGAGGTTTGCCTGCAAAAATGTTAAAACCACGCTGGTATGATCTCCTAAGGATAATCAAGAAATTCATTACTTGCGAGGGCAGGTACGGGTTCGTTTTCTTGTTTCATCTTCGTCTATTGATGGTTTTTATGGGTTTCGAACTAAGTATGCCCCACTACTTGCATAGAAGTTTGTTCAAAATGGCCAAAAGGTACAAGCGTAACCAGGCTTATACCAGCCTCTTCCATTTGGGGTTGATTAAAATGTTCATGGCTTATGAGTTGGGGTTACGACGTGATTGTTGGGATGATTTTCTCAGTCGTAATGGCTTTGAAGAATCAAACCCTCCGTAGGTTGATAAACCTATGGTGTCCGAAACCCAACCTATTCCCCCTGTGCCTTACAGCGTTTTGCTACCCAAACCTCTACCCGACCCACCTATGAATTTGCCTATGGCTGTGACTAAACAGGTTGAAATTGCTAAACCCGCATGCAAAAATCCTAAAGATAAAACTGGTGCTAACTCTAAAGGCAAGAAAAATGCTAGGTTAATCTCTCGCATGGCGAGAAATAGGCCTAAACCCCTTGCCAACATTGAGCCTATCGTGGTCAGCGAAGACTCTGATTCAGAGATTGAACGTTTTCTCGCTGACGAGTATCCTTACTCGGAAGGCTTGTGTGACAAGCATGCATATGACTTTGTCAAGAATTTACCACCTTGTCTGCGGGATGATCCTAAGTTCCCTGGCATTGAACTACCTCGTGGAACCCTCGGTGAATCATCGAAAGCCCCTTCTGCTCAACCTGTTGTTCCTCCATGCGATCAGTGTGGGTTATGGTTGGAGAGATACTACTTGGATGTGCCGATGCTGCAATCCAAAATCCATGAGTTGGAAAACCAAGTGGCAAAGCTCACTGGTCGTAACGCGAAGGTGGAACCCTATGACAAGAAGCAACGAACAACTGGTTCAATTCTGTTCAAGAAATATCGAGTCAGCCACGGCAATCGTCAATTCCAAATTGGCATAGCCTCAGCAATCTTGCTGGTATAACTTTCACTCATTTATATGGCACGTTCATAAACTCTGTCTACATTGTTGACCGGCTCTGTCATGCATTTGTTGTATATAAGTTTTATTAATTATTGGATTGGTTTTGATTAGATTTAATTTGATTGATTATGATTGGATTTGATTTGAATACTCTGTTATTGATATCTTTTCTAAACACAGGTTATTTTGGTATCCCAATCTTGGAACACAGTTAGTATCTCTTGTCGATTTGGTTATATCCTGTGTGATATGATGGGAAAATTGGTTAGCTGTTGTGATTGTATATTCTATGTTCGGACCAATTCGAATATCATTTTGTTATATAATTAAATTATGAATAGATATGAATAGTGGTTGTTATACCCAACCGACTCAATTTGGACTGTATTCGATTGTAACAAATATATCGTTTGAATTCGATTTGAGGAATGAAATTGATCGTATCCAAGTCTTACGATTTGTGTCTATAATTAAACTCAGCCTTATTCATTTCAGTTATTTTCCCGACTTATATTATGGATTCTGTTGACTCTATCAAGACCCTGTCTGTTGACTGTGTGGTGATCAATAACGAAATGCATTTGATTGTTACTCATTCAGTCTGATTCCATTCTAAACGATTTACCTACCTTTGCATTTAATTGAAGGATATCGATTTATTGCTATGACTATAATGAGTCAACGATGGTTATGATCATTATTTTTGTCATGTCTGTTCACCATGCGATACTCAGCAACCGCATTCTACAACAAATTTTAATGGATATGTTCTGTTTTGATTGTAATTGCAACARCCTGTCYATTTTGAMAATTGAATRAAACGATATGAATTYCAMACAGYTGTAACCAATCGATTGTRATAAGGATCGATTATTAYCATATMTATYTKGGATTACAKCATAYGATTGGYTTGTAATTGCATTTGGATACGAAAYASTATGATTAYTATTTGCCYCGATTTTRTGATAACTAAAAACAGAGCATTMTTTACTCTGTTCYGATTGCATTTAYTTTGATATGATTTGATTTAAATGATAATTTCACTTGAATTWTTARYAATTYRTTTTTGAGGATTATTAAAAGATGATTCGATTTGATTTGA
Organism: Picea engelmannii; assembly: GCA_009831015.1. NCBI lineage: Eukaryota > Viridiplantae > Streptophyta > Pinopsida > Pinales > Pinaceae > Picea > Picea engelmannii. Next base: position 53,975 of record ML809002.1, read on the forward strand.
TTGAGATCTGGTCCTGTTTGCTATTTTTGACTAGCTACAGAATCAGATGATTCTGTAGCTAAGTCTGTAAAGTCAATTTTTTATTGTTTTCCTAATAAAATATCCTTCTAACTTGATTTTTGTGTTCTATTAAAGGAAAATTTGAATTGGCAATAGATATGATGAGCAGTTAGGGGATGTCTTACAGATTCTACCTGCATTTTTAGTTACTTAGTTTAAGGGATTTTGAGATCTTTTTCCTGATTATGTAAAATTGTTTGAGATTATCCATAAGGATGTTTTACCTTGTGGAGAAACCTATATATACTTATGATTTTTGTAATAAGAAACATCCTCAGTTGTGGGAGAACAAGGATATGTAATTCTGATACAAACTAGAGTAGAATTGATGTTTTGTCATAGCTTTTGCTTTTCAATATATCAACACTTTGTTTCAAGTTTTGTATATCACTTTGTTTATGGTTTAGTATTACTTTATCTATCTAAATCAAATGCAAATGATATAATTTTATTACTGTGATCCATATCTTGTCTCTTCCAAATAGATAAAAGACATAACAGTTGTTGATTCATTTTGTGAATGATAGCTTTGTCTTCTTCATAGATTGAATTGTTACATATAAGTTTTCTGCATAACAGGTTTCCCTTATTGCAAGAGTTTATAATCAGAAAATTGTTATGATTTTCTTTTATGTCTTGTTTGTCCTGTAAAACACTTCAAGAAGCAGCATAGCTGATCGTTTACGAAAAGCACAAGGACCTAAAGGTGTGAGTTTCCCTCCTCCAACCAGTTAAGAAGTCATCATACACAGGGCAGACTTGGAGCGTTTCGAGGTCAATTAGTTAGTCGTTTACTGTTTCAATTAAATATTTTAATTTAGATATAATCTTAATTAGATTTATATTAGATTGTTTAATTTCAGTAAATATATCAGATTGTTTAATTTCAGTAATGTATATTTCCTCTTTATAAATATAAAAATCAAAAAGAGATTCCTTGCTGTCATAAGGCAGCAAACACATGAGTTTTGCAGGTTTTAATCAAATCTGTAGGTTGTCCATAGTGTAAACTTGTGAATAAGAAATATCGTAGCTGTAATTAGATAGTTGATTTGAGTTATTATAATCATAATTAGTATCTTGTATATATAATACTTAGTAGTTTATAGTTAGATCAGTGTATTTAGTTTAGTTTGCTTTATTAGTTTCTAGTTTCCTTTACTTTAGTTAGTTTCTTTCATTCAGTTATAGTTTAGTTTGTTTTATTTACTTTAGTTAGATTTCTTAGCTCAGATCATTTCTCTCTCTGGTTTTCATAGAAGACCTTAGAGTGGACAACGGAGCCGTTAAACTCGTCAGGGTGGTTCATTCCAAACGGCTTGGGTTATTTAGACAAACCCGGACCGGTTCCACTCTCCCAGTTGACGGACGGTCAATTTCGCCCGTCAACACCAGTCCCACCGATGGAGAAACTATTGCAGACCGTGTCTGGTTCTGATATTTTCTCCCTGTTGGATGGTTTTTCAGGTTACAACCAAGTTCTAGTTTCAAAGGAAGACCGATGGAAAACTACCTTCCGAACCAAGTGGGGAACCTTTTCTTATAAAAGCATGCCCTTTGGGTTAATCAATGCAGGGGAAATCTTCCAAAGGGCCATGGAAATATATTTTCAGGGACTAATCAACAAGTGTGTAATAGTTTATTTGGATGACGTGACTGTTTATTCAAAGAATAGAGAAGATCACATCCAACACCTAACCTAGATTTTCGAAAGGTGTAGGAAATAAGGTATATCTTTAAAGCCTAAGAAAACTATCTTTGGTGGCGAGAAAGGGAAACTACTAGGTCATATTATATCTCAAGAAGGAATTCACATAGACCCAAAATGAATTAAGGAAATAGCTCAACTTCCCTTACCCCACAACAAAAGGGCTATGCAATCCTTCTTTGGGAAAATCAATTTTGTGAGGAAGTTCACCCCCGATTTCATTGAAACCATCAAACCCTTACAAAATATGATCTACAAAGATGTTGAATTTAAGTGGGATGATGAACGAAAAATATTTTTCAACAATATTAAGACTGCAATATCTCAAGCTCCAGTGTTGCGAAGTCCCGACTTTAGCAAGGATTTTCTCCTCTATATTTTTGCCTCCGACCAATATTTAGCTGCAGTATTAACTCAGAAGGATGATGACAACAATGAGTTGTCAGTCTCGTTTATGAGCACTAATCTCCAAGGGGTCGTGCTAAATTACCCTGCTATAGACAAACAAGCTTATGCGGTGTACAAAGCAATAAAACATTTTAGATCTTACATCCTAAAAGATCACACCAAAGTCATTGTGCCACACCCTCCAATCTGATCCCTATTCACTCAACAGGAGATGGGGGAAAGAAGAGGAAAATGGATCGCATTTGTCCAAGAGTTTGATCTAGATATAAAACCTTCCAAACTTGTTAAGGGACAGGGATTGTGTAAACTGGTTGTTGAAGCCCAAGACCAAGTAAATGAAGACTTCGGGTGGGAGAATGAATTGGAATTATGGTGTAGTGAAGATTTATATGTTCCCCCAGGGCATGATTTTTGGTATGGGAAGCTCACTTATTTCCTACATCATGGGACTTTCCCAGAAAATATAAACCCTAAGAAAAGGAGAGCTCTCACACTAAAATAGAAACAATATCGGCTCATAAATTTGGTGCTCTTTTGCATGAATTATGATGGGGTACTTTTGAGATATCTCAAACATGAGGAAACAGACAAGGTTTTGAAGGAGCTCCACGATGGTCCTGTAGGTGGACACTTTGCATGGAATACCACTGCTCACAAGATACTGAGAGCCAACTATTATTGGCCTACTCTATTCAAATACGCTCACACATATGCTAGAAATTGTAAAACTTGTCAAATGAGCACGGGGAGGGAAAAGAGAGCAGCTGCCCCACTCCAACCTGTGGCCATATCCAGACCATTCAAGCAATGGGGGTTATATGTCGTAGGAGATATTACCCTGAGTTCTTCAAAACAACATCGATACATACTGACTGCTACAGACTATTTCACGAAATGGGCAGAGGCCATCCCTCTGACTCATGTAAACGAAAAGGTGGTGATTCAATTCATAGAACAACAACTGATCACAAGGTTCAGTATGTCTTCCGTTCTTGTGTTTGATAATGTCGCTTAATTCTCTTCCACCCTATTAACATAGTTTTCTATAGAAAAATGAATCATAATCAAATACTCTGCAAACTACTATCCACAGGGGAATGGAGTGGAAGAATCAACCAATAAGAACCTAGTGAGGATATTAAAGAAAACAATTGGCATGGTTCACTTCATAATGTCTTATGGGCCGATAGAGTAGCACCCAAGGAATATATAGGTAATTCCCCCTACTTTCTTGAATGCGAGAAAGAAGCCATTCTCTCAAATGGGCTATATATTTCTTCTCTTCAGCTTGCTCAGGGTTCTAGAGGACAACCCTCATTGGTTATTCAACAGAGAATTGATACCCTCCTCATGCTGGAAGAAGAAACGGAGAAAGAAAAATTAATGTTCATCACTCATCATCATATATTTAAAAGGTGGTTTGGTAAGCATAAGTCCATAGAGAATAATTTTGAAGTAGGAGACTTACTCCTAAAATGGGATAGAGCAAATGAACCAAAGGGAAAACATTCAAAGTTTCAGAATCTATGTCTTGGACCTTTCCATGTAGTTGAGAAACTTGGGGTAGGGACGTATCAGTTGAAAAATCTGAGGGGGGGACTTGACACCCTCCCAATGAATGGCCAAGCCCTAAAAGAATATTTCTGTTAAAAAAATAAATAAATATGTGTGTGTTTTCATGTTATTTTATTTTGTAGGTGTTAGGAAGGCTAATTGCAGAGTCCTTTATTTCTGTTTTTCTTTTGTGTAGTATTTTTGTGCAATAAATTTGTGTTCCGCAAGGCATTGGTTGACCTTCATCAATATGGTGTAGAAAACTCTGTTCCTGACTCATGCTTAGATGAAACACAAGAAACAATGGGTGAACTGCTATTGTCTTAAAGGAGTTATGCATCTAACCTTTTCAAATAAACAACCTTGGAAAGTGATGAAGTATTTGCCTGGTGTTCTAGTTAAACCTAAAGGGAAAGGCCACATGTAACTCAAGACATAGATAAAAAAAAATTCACATTAACCATCTCATCTTGCAGATAACAAACATCCTCCTCTCCCACTCGCTCAGGGCATCTCTACCAAAAATAAATCAATTATATCAAATGAGTGCAAAGTAGGAGATTGTATGCATATAAATCCATCGGGGCTATGGACGCTCGCTGGTAGCAAAGCAAGGTATGTGACATCGGGGTGACTATGTTGGGGCTATGGACGCTCGTTGGCAGTGGAGCAACACTGCAACAAGTGAATGATGATAACTAAATGGATTGGTGCCAATGAATGCTTTACTTAGTTCTTTTCACAAGGGGGTGTGGTTCATGGTCAAAAGGAACAAAGATAAAATAAAGGTTGAAACCACATAGATGGTCCCAGATTCACGAACCGAGGGAATTCTAAACGCAAGGATAGAAGATGATCTGATAAAAACAAAACTAGTTATATTCTTAAACAGCTTCTACATCAGCTAAACTCGGGGAAGGAACATAGATTCTACTTTTTCCTAGTAAATCGCCATTTGTTGAGTGCTCAACACACCCTAAAAGCCTTATGAAATTTTATCACTTTTTTCGTACCACTTGTTTTCCTTTACTTTCTAAATTGATTTCACTTTGGGGGTGCTTTATTTTGTTTTTTTTTCATGACTCTTATTGATCAAATCGAATGTGTTTGAACATGTTAAAATAAACCTTGTTTCTAAAAGAACTTGACATTCCAATTAAGAATCAGAAATTAACATCACAACTGACGCACTTGTGTTCAGTGTCGGAAAAAATGCAAGAAGGTAAAGTGGCCACACAGTTGCATTAATTAGTAATCGTCAATGCCCCATCAGCATCGGCAGAAGGCAGAGTTGTTTTGTGTAAGTTATTCACCATGAAAACCCAGGAGATAGCCGATCCCCATTGGTATAGGAAAAATACGGGAAGGATAGACATTGAAAAAATTCATAAATAAATCACCGATAGCCAATGATTGATGCGCTTTATCGGGGTTGGGGAAATCTAGAAAGGTTAAGACAATCGTTTTGTCTATGACAAGCGTATCGTCGATCGTCGATCCTCAATACACTTTCAGCATTAGGAATTTTTTGTGAGATTCAGTCGGGGAGCACTTGGGTATGTTTATCATTGATCTCCAATCATTGATAATTTTCAGCGTCAGCAAGAGAGGATCAGGTTTTAGAACATATATCTTAAAGAAAGTCTCAATTCTGATGTCGGTCTCGAGTGCCACGTGTCTTTATCACATAAGGGTCGAGTCATCACACCTCCAATTCATCCTTGCCACATCATCTCTGTACATAAAGATCGATTGATGTCATAGTTTTTGCAAGAAGTTATCAAAAAAAAGTGCTCGAAGAAGAATCCCGACCCCTGACTCACCAACTGGACTAGTGAAACAATGGGATGTTTGCGGCATAAGATACGATCGGATTTCGACATCTAATAGACCATTTAATGCTTGATCCTACATTTGTTTCTACCTTGTGCATCGATTGAACAACAATAATTTGAAACCATCGATAGGCCACGTTAAAACCCGCGCCCACTCCGTCAAACCATGATGAATTTAATTTTAAACATATTTGAATATCTGGTGGAAGATTTAATGAAATTACACTCAAAACCCGAATTGAATGGTTGATGCGACAAGGTAAGTTCAACCCTATTTAAATGTCTAGAATGGTTTTGAACAAATTCATTCTGCGCACAAGTTTGAATTCCATAGCATCCGAAGTAACAAAGTGAGTGTCTTAGCAGCAAAGCGAACGTATTGAGACTGTGTTGATCCTCAAATTATCAAAACCAGGTTAAACAAGTTGCAGAGGTATGTGTTCAAGTTTGTCAAATTCGGTGGTTGTGATTTATAGATGCATCTGATTTTCTTGCATAGTGTCTAAACTATGTTCTAACCGTAGGTAAAATGTCAATGATAAATCCAACCACCAAACGTTCACCGAGAGCACCCAATCTAAAGGAAGTTGAGATAGGCGATGGATCTTCTCCTAGTGCGGTGAGGCAATTGGAAGACACTCACAGGGCAGAACCAATCACTAAAACATCAACTAAAAAATCCTTTGTCCAACCTCTGGTCTTCGGTGATATAGAAGCAAGCACTGGATCCAAAGTAATGCTCCCACAGTGGGGGTTCATTTTCAATAGAATCAGCTAGGAAGAATACCCGGAGTGTATCCCACATAATGACCCGAACATGAGGGAGCTCGATGACCAGGTATTCCTGAACATTCGACGGTCATATTTACACACGATGGCTGGAAGAACCCCAGTTTTCCCTTGCATATAGGTTCTAAAATGTCTAATCCACCATATAGATGGGCATAAGTTCTTAATCAATGATGAGAATGGTGGGTGTGTCAGATTTTTCCTCCTGACAGAGGTCTAGAAGTACTACAAACTTAGAGACCCAGAGGAGAAGCTAAACACTAACTTCATGGTGAAGTTCTATAAATTCCATGACACCAGTCGGTTGATGGCCTCATGGTGGAAGGGGGACAAGAAGTTTACCAATCGGAGCAATGTCTGGTATGGGATGGTTAACTTGAGGGAGCCATACATCTATTTGATGGCTCTCATCTGTCGACTATATGGAGAGAAGGATTGCTCCAAGTTTTTGGAAGCATGAATGCCCTTGTCATACACAGTGGCGATCTACGGAAGCAGCTTCAATTGGGGAGTGATAATTTTTAAAAAAATGAGAATCTATGTACAATAGGCTCAGACACCGAAAGAATGGGAAGCACCCACTTTCCACATGGCCTCGTACTTGCTCGATGTTATCTGTGCGAGAAATGTATTCGTCGGCATGAATCTAAGATGGCATGTTGTGGAGCTCCCTGTTCACATTTATTTCAGCATGTTTTGGGAGAACAGGTACAAAAAATCCTACACACTCATCTACGATGAATTCATTGCTCGTATTCATTTTATTATATTCAAAAGGGAATTTCTAAGATTATCTGCAGCAGTCAAGAAAATGGGCCATTGGTATTTGGATGAACACTCAACCTATATCAAAGTGTTAAAGGCCACTGAAGCACCACATATACTACCTTCTCACGTCCCAGACCAACTCATTGTGGGAGAAATATGCTATCATAATATACTGCAGGGCTATAATGCCACACTAGTCAAGGACAAGGAGCGAGCTTTCATACCCTACGGTTTCCATGTGGGGTTTTATCTGGTAAAGGACACTACTCAAGCCAAACAAGAAGGGCTAAGCCAACTTGAATTCAGGTTCCCGACAGGCCAATTCCGCAAGCACAACCCTAAAGGCTTGGTCCTCCAACATGCTTCATAGGTATCATTTTGTTGGCCATACGCTCATGATAAGTTTGAGGATGAAATTTTCACAGAGTGTGCCCAGGACTGGGATGAGGTAGTACAGAGAATGGCCAAGCCAAATATGACCAAGTTCAAATCCATGAGCATGGACGAATAGGTGGATACGATAGAGCAGTCGGCTCAAGAGGCCCTCAGAGCCAGGGAAGAAATCAGAGCGACAAAGACCACAGAGGCACATAGAAGAGGATTATTATTACTAGAAGGGGTACAAAGAATCATTGATCAATTGTAAAATGACCTTGATCTAATATAAATGACGAGGATTCCCACTAGTGGCCCAATCAAAATCCGAGGAGAGCCGATGCAACTTGAAGAAATCATCGAGTTAGAAAACATTGAAGTTCCACCACCACATATCAGATCACCAGGGGAAATTTAGAACCATCCTGAGATTGCGAGGACATCAGGAAGAAAAAGTGTACCAAATTCCTTGTTCGACTTGATAACCATCTATGATGATGAGGAGAGTTCGGAGGTGTTCCTCGTGACACCAGTGAAAATTATAGAGGAGAAAGAACCTAAGAGAGAATCTACCCCGGGTCTCGATTCTCCAGTTCAGAGCCTTCCGTAGAGGGAGAATGAGTTCGAAAGCACCTTAGACACTGAGATACTCAACATACCGGGAAACCCAATGGGAAGCTCGAGGATTGAGCTAGGATCAGGCGAATAGAAAGAAGAAATTCCACAATAGGAAATTGTTATTTTAACAGTCAATTGACAAGTAAGTACAGAACCTGCCCCTGGTTCTTTAGTTTTGGTTGATACCTTACTAGACGATGAGAAACAAAGAGAAGTAGAGCCATCAGGACATATGGAAGAGGTTCAGGAACCTAGCCTAGAATAGATATACAGAGTCGAGAGCCTGGGGAATACTCTAACTTGGGGAGAACAACAAATCCCTGAACCTGTTGATGAGGTCATCAATATACAAGAAATCGCCTATGACCGAAAGAGAAAATTCATCATGAAGAGAACCAATAAGAAGAGGAGGCTTACATTGGATATTTCGATTCTCATAACCACAAAGGAAAAGTTGATCAGCATAGAGCATGACAAGACGTCTGAACTTATCAACGCAGGGATGGCTATCACATATGCCACCTTGGATAGAGAAAGAAGAGATGAAAAGGAGTTGGTCGTTGTGCTAAAGGAGGTGGAGCACCTGCACCATTTGGAGAAATACTATCAAGACTCCACACAAGCCACAATGGTTTTGAGAAGTGAGTTTCAAGATGCCTATGACAAATTCGCAAATGATCAACACCTTTTCAGTGCAAGGATAGCCGACTTCCAAGAAGACACCCTTATGGTGCTAGTGACCATCAAGGACATGGAAAGATGGTACGAGAAGGATCACCAAGCAATGAAAAGAATCGATTACATCAACGTGGTTAAAAAGGGTCGAGACGCCAAAGAGAATGACATTTGGGTTTTGAGGGACAGCAGCATAGATTGGATCAGGAAAGCAGTCAAATACTGGGTGAAAATGGCCCAGGAACCTCAATGGGTGATTCAGGAGAAATGGACTGATTGCGAAAGGAGCTAGGTAAATATTAATCGGGAGATGAAAAACATCGACCTCCCAGAATTTGACACACCCAAGGACTTTGTCGACTTGCATGACATAGTCAAGAAACATGCATAACAAGACTTGGCATGGACTACAAAGATAGAAAAGGTGGCGAGCATGGTGTCGTGTCAAGTACAGAAGTTCATGGAACACCTGATCAAGGCTTGAATAATATTGCATCAATTAAGTGTCAAAATAGTCAAGTATCGGGCACAGGCCATAGAATTAAAAGAAATCGTTTCAACCCCGATGGACCAACACAGATTTATGTATTCCAACACATGTGAAGAACTCTTCGTCAAATGATCAGAGTATGAGAAGAGTCATCCACTTCAGTGAAACTATTTGATGATTCTTAGAAGACAAAGAGATGGAAGCGTCATGTGGCGATGTTTTGTTTTAATTAGCTTACACTTTTGATAGCTTTTTTTAGTTAATGATTTATTATAAATAAGAGGATTGACCTTTTAATAGGGGTCGATGGTTTTTGCAAAGACCCTCATTTTTGGAATTGTAAAGAACAATTTCTAAACTACCTTAATTGAGAAGTCTTGTTTAGGACCGAAGACAAACTTTTGTTTTTCATCAAAGGCGTGTGTGATTGGATTTGAGGAGGAATTATTTCCGACTTTGTTTCATGAATGAATGTTGTAATGATTAAGAATTTTTGAATCTATTGATAAGTTGGTTGTTTCAATATTTTTGTAGTTCTTGTCTCTAATGATGAAAGAAAATCGTTGTGTTAAAGTTTGATTAATGCCAAAGCTAAGGAAACTATTTTTCTTTCCATCATTTTATTGCATGTATGTTTTATTTTGATAATTGTATCTCACTCAATAATTGAAATGCCATAAAGTTAATGTATTAGTACTAGGCTTGTCACATGTGTGAATATCTTTGTCTGCATGCTTGAACACAAGGGCTATCTTAAGCTCAACCTTCTTCAGTAGTTAAGAAACCCCTTTTTTATTAGTTGGTTTATATCAATGCCCATGTTCTAATCAGACCCATCTAATAAGAGAAAATACAAAAGAGAACATTTAAACTAAAGAAGGAACTTTCATAAGAATATATCATGTCAATCGCTACATAAATCCCATCGATAAATCCTTTGGATTGAAAGATCTGGAGAACCATTCCACCATTAAATGTTGCAGAGTCTAATTGGGCCTCTGTGGCGGGTTTGGTTTCTGTTGTTGAGTCAAAGGGATTTAGGACCCCAAACACATTGCTACCACTAGAGTTATAGGTTCATAGGACTAGAATTTGAGGTGTAATATGTGGCTTTAAATTAATCCAAGAAACAAGAGATAATCCTTGAACTAAGATTCGTCTCTTTTTCCTTTATGTGCATGCTAGTAGAGAACAAATAATTTATCTATTCAAGTTGTAGAGATCACTTTGAGTACATAATTTGAAGATTTGTTTTTTATTTGTTATTGTAGTAGCTACAAATATATGGATACATTGGCTAAGAATGTTCAAATAAAACATCAAGCAATCATGACACATAATTAAGTATGGGTTACCAATGTCCAACTAGAGAAATATTTTTTCAAAGGGATGAAAAGTTGTCAATGCAATTTACTAATTTAAGAGTTATAGGAATCTCATAAGTAGGTTGAATCGAGTGTTGGATTCAGTGGTGTGGATGCTCTTCCACGTAGTCCATGGATCATTCAATTTTTCATGTAAGTAAATACTTGTAACCATGTAAAGTTATTTTACAATATTATTTTGAAATCATTGCATAATAATCACTAAATCCCATTATGACATTGCTTGGCTCAAACACATACTGTTGGCGTAGGCCAATTTTTGGGAGAATCAAGGAAGTTTTGAAGGAATCAAAGCAGTGTTGGAAAATAAGGGAGCACACCGAAAATAGAGGAAACGTAGCGCCAGAAACAGAGGAAAACCAGTGCCGAGAAAATCAGTTACAAAGCGGACAAACTACTGTGGAGCAGTTGGAAAGTGGACAACTGCCAACTCGGAGCAATGGTTGGATCGAGGACCAGCTGAGATTAATTCAAGAAGAAAGTAGACAGACCTAATCCTCTTAGGGTTAGGGTTTTTGTAAGGGCTTTGTCCCAGTTTTGTATAAGTAGAATGTATTAGGATACCGAGAGGGTTGTCCTTTTTGTGGGATGTATTGTTGAGGTTGTAATAGATCCTTTAGTTGAGAAAATGTATTCTTGAAAGACTTGGGAGATATGTGGAGATCGGGTGTAATGAAGGAAGAAATGTACAGTGTGCAACACTAGATTCTACAAGAATATGAATAAAGAGCCAAAGAGACAAATATTTGTGGACATAGCCTCAAGGGGGGGTGAACCATGGTATATCTTTGTTTTGTGAGAATGTATGCAATGTTTATGATTGTATTTACTTTAGTAAGTTTATGATGAACATGTTAAATGATAAAGGAAATAGCACTGCGCACTAAGAATAAACTAATGGAATCAACATAATAGCATTAAATAAATGAATGTTATAACTAGTGTTTAGATATGAATCTTATGATACAGTAGATGAATACCTATCATGGAATGCTTGTTGCTATAATGATTAATGAAGTTTGTTGTTCATATATTGTGTCACTGGTAAGAGTTAGAGTTAGCATAATATATGGGTATTCGAGGATTAGCAATTGAGTGGATCTAATGCCTCTGAGAGAGAAGCACATCCCATCCCATTGTTACAAACATCTCAATCCTGTGGCCACCCATAGAATCCATCCAGGGTGGGATTGCGCAGTGCACTCTGTGTGTTGTGTTTTCTTCTGGTATCCAGAAGGGTCGATGGTTGAAGGGTTGTTGGTAATCCTGTAGTTAGAACCTAGGTCAGCCCATAAGTAAACCAACAATGGTTCAGTTACTAGTTGGAACTCAAAATATTAGATCGAAGGGGATGTATCACACAGTATAGTGCGAGGGTTTAAGAAAGGGGATGTTTTTAGGTTGGAACCCCACGAAAGCGGAGATTGAAAGATGGTTGATAGTCCAAGAACTAGAGTTTTCCCACAAAGATAATACAATCTCTAGGTTAAAGCCAAGACAATATTTGGAGAGATACTTATTTAG
>ML809002.1:85431-100549 GCA_009831015.1 Picea engelmannii
GCATCAATAATTGGCACCTTTTATCACGGAAGCCCCGATGAGCCGAGTTGTCAAATTGTCCAGTATACAAGTGCTACAATGATGGTCAGAAGCATTTTGACGTTAAATGTGTCAGTGGGTAGCTCGAATGTGTGGAGAAGAAAAAGCGGAAACCGGGTGATTGCAGAGTGAGTTTCAGTGTTGAGGAAGACCAGATCAAACAGACAGATGAAAGTTCTAGTGTTGTAATCTTTTGTTATCTTTTGTAATTTGTGATTGTGATATTTGTAATGTAAGCATTAAGGGAGGGTGTTAGAGATAATGCTTACAACTATAGTAACTGTGAGTTTCTAGGTTAACTATGACTATTGTAACTGTGAGTTTCTAGGTTTACTATTTTTAGCTAATCAGATCCACTTGAGTCAATGATCTGCATGCTATATATGTAACCTCCATTCGTTTATTAAGTAACGAAAACTGTTTGTGTTGTGTGAATCTTGTACAATGGCTTCCCTCTCGATTTCTAAGTTCCATAATATCAATAAATACGTGTGATTGGACTAATTTAGTTTGTATGGGCTAATTTTATTTGATTTTACAAAGAAGCTTCAAATATAATAAATAATTGAATTTTTTTTTTAGATGTAGCATATTTGTTTTCCTTAGACTGGAAGAGATCATGTCAATGCAACCTTTACGAACCGACTCCAACTACGACGACAATAATTTCACAAACATCGACGGAAAAAAAAAAAAACAGTGTCGAGTTCCACGTTCAAAAACACTACAAATAGGTTATACTCACCACCAATCTTTGAAAGCCGAAACTCTGTCGTCAAGCCAGAGTTTTGAGCACCAAAAAGTTTCTTTATTCGGTAAGCAAAAATGATAAAAATTTCATTAAATAAAAAGTCTATCTACAAACCCGATCCGTGACAGAATGCTAATTCCTCCACCGTTTCCCCGATCAATATCTCAGCCAATCCCAGCAAACACTGCTCACTTTTTCATTTCCACTCGTTCTGCTTCAAGCTCCCAAACGGTGAATCTCTCAAGCTCTCAGTTTTTCAAGCCCTGGACCCTGCTTATCCATACTTAGGCCTGCGTTAAGGAGGAAGAGTTATTCGCGAGCCGAGCGGTTTTCGTCGCCTTTAAAAGAAAAACTGAAATCTGAGTAAGTGAAGCTCGTAACAGAGGAATTTATTTTTCGGGCAGAAAACCCTAAAATTTCAGGATAGTATGCAGAACTTTGTCTCAAGTGTTTTGCTTCATTTTAAACTGTCTAGGATACTCGAAAAATCAATCAAAGATGTAAATCCATCTGAGTTGTAAATGATAGGCCCATGGCTTGTAAAATTACTTTGAATTTTACACTGAGCGTAGAATCAAAGTTTATTATTCTTTGCCATTTCTTTGGTAACTCATGTTAAATATAATGTAACCTCAACAGGATGTACCTTTCTTTTCTTGATTTGCTTGAGCCTATTTAGCTCAATTATTTTCCTTTTGCATAGTACTTCTTCATTAACTCTTCTCATTGTATTTTCTCCTTACATTCTCAATATACTGAATACTATTTCTGCTCTATTCTTTCTCTCTGCATTTCTTGATTTACAATTTATCATGGTATCAGAGAAACATCAGTAAGCCTCTTCACATAGGCTGGAGAGCAACACGATCCTCACAGCACAGATCTTACACGGATCACGAGAGCATGGGGCACAACGTTTTCACAAGGCTTGGAGAGATGTCTGCCATTCGCTCAAAAGATCGTCATAGGAAGCTCACACGAGGAAGCAGAGTGATATACACTCGAAAGATTCATGAATAAGAGCTGCAGGAGGCAGACATTTGAAGAATTCAAAGAAATTCATTCAAATTTGTGAAAAATTCCTGCAGAAGGAAGAATCGTTTAAAGAATTTCAGGAAATCTCTCAAATTCGTCAAAGATTCACAAAGAAGAGCTGCAGGAGGCAGGAACATTTAAAGAATTTAAATAAATTCGTTCAAATTAGTAAAAGATTGTTGAAGAAGGCAGAATCGTTTAAAGAATTTCGGGAATTCTCTCAAATCCGACAAAGATTGTTGCAGAGAACAAAATGCTTCAACGAATTCGTGTAATTCTTTCAAATTTGTGAAAGATTCACGAATTTTCTTCCATAGGAGAGAATCTTTGCAAGAATAGCAAAGAACTCACGAAAGTAGCCAAGAAAAAGCAATCGCAACCATAAGATCCGTCATGCGATCAGATCTTAGGTGAAAATTCAATTCAGAAGGGACAAGGAGAGCGCAGAAAAGGTGAAAGAATCACAGTTGTTAGATCTTGCACAGAGGACCGATAACCATTGGATCCGTGAGAAAGTGCACAAGGTTTAGTCCTCTGGAGCGCACAGGAGAAAAGATGACTTGCGAAGTTACGAAATCACGAAATCATCTGGACCGTCCATCAAAAAGGACACTTGGCAACAGATCGAAGCGCCATCAAATTTTGGCATTTCGAAGTTTGGGATATTGGAGGTCTTGTTAACGAAGGTCGAGACACTCCATGACGAAAGTCCCGAAATCCTGAAAAGATCACAACCATCCATTTGTTGGGTCACGTGGCGGAGATCGAGGAAACCGTCGGTATTTCGGCTATCGGGGTTTCAAGTTGACAGAGGATTTGTTTCACCGGGGGTCACAAGTCGCAAAATCGTGAAACGTAGGAGGACCGTCCATCTTGAGGAGACACGTGGCAACAATCTAGGATTTTGAGAGATTTTCCGAAAGCAGAAGGACACTTTTCCATTTCGGCATTCCGCGTATCGGTATTTCGGGAGTCCAGAGGACTAGAGGTTGGGTGCTTTGCATCATAAAACCCTTAAATAGGACTACGGTCATATGGGAAGCGGTCACATGGACCAGAGGTATAGACTTGGGGCTATTTATTGTTAAAGCTATTTCGGCAAATCGACATTTTGGAGATCAGAAGGACGAAGGGTCAAGGACTCTTGACATCGGGAAACTGAAAGTCTCGAAATGCGAAATCCCCAAAAGGTGTTCAAATAAGCGCCAGGATATTTTGGATTTCGGCAAATTGAGGGACAAAGAATCGACATAGACATCACTATTCCCCAAATCGTGAAAAGTCGATAGCGCTTTAACATTTAGGCGCGTGGTCACATTGCACAGAGACTATGGGCCAATCCAAGGCCGTTAAGCTCTCTTCGGCATTTCGACGACCAGAAGTTGGAGAGACAAGAGTTCGAAGGACTCGCATACAATAGTTCTGAAGTCCCGAAGGACAAAATTCTGAAGCCATTGCAAATTACACACAGGAGACAGGTAAATACGAATTTTTTCCCAACTTTTTTTTCGGTTTTGCTAAATTTGTTAAAAATGGTGACTTCTAGAAATTTAGGACCAACTCAGGGTCCGATTCTTTTTGGAAAGAAATATGAGTTTTGGTCTCTTCGAATGAAATCCTTCTTGCAAGCACAAGAGTGCTGGGATCCAGTGGATCTTGGATATGTGGAACCAGATCCAGCAGACCTTGTCGCCTGTTGACGGGCGAAATCGACCATCCGTCAACTGAGAGAGTGGAACTGGTCCGGGGTTGTCTAATAACCCAAGCCATTTGGAATGAACCACCCTGATGGGTTTAGAGGCTCCGTTAGCCAATCTAAGGTCCTAGGAAAACCAAAGAGAAAAATAATCTAAACTAACTAATCTAACTAAAAACTAAACTAACTAAAACTAAATAAAACAAACTAAACTAACTAACAATAAATAAAACGAACTAATCTAACTAATCTAATTAAAACTAACTATTAAAGAAACTAACTAATCTACTATTTCTATATATATAAACTACTAACTGAAATATAACTTATTCACAAAATATACAATATCTACAAAATACAGATTTAAATAAAACCTGGAAAACTCATTTACTTTCTTCCCTAAGACAGAGAAAGATGTTTTTGTTGATTTTATGATTTTATGGACAAGAAATAAAACTTACTGAAGTTAAACAATCTAATATATTAACTACACATATATCTAATTAAAATACTAACAAATATACTAAACAATCAGACCTGGAAACGCTCCAGATTTGTCCTGTGTATGACGAATTCAAAGCTGGTCGGAGGAAGGAAACTCGCACCGAATAATCCAGAAGCTTCTCATAAACGATAGGCTGCAATACTCTTTGAGTTATTTACAGGACAAACAAGACATAAAAAATCATAACAATTATATGATTTATAAATCTCTGCAATAAGGTAAACTTGTTATGCAAAAACTTATACTTAATAATCCAATTAATGAAGAAGAGAAATATGTCGTTCACAAACTGAATCAAGTAATTGCTATGTCTTTAAATACTAGAAGAAATCAGATATGGATTATATTGATTAAATCATATCATTTGCAAAAGATTAAGATAGCTAAAGTAGTCATTAACCAAATGCAAATTGATACACATAAACATGAAACAAAATATTGATATTATGAAAAGCTAAAGCTGTAGCAGAACATCAATTTATGTCTCAGTCTGTATTAAAATTCTATATCCTTGTTCTCCCACGAATGAGGATGATCATTATTACAAAAATAATAAGTATTTATAAGTTTTTCCACAGGGTAAAACCTCCCTGTGGAAATTATCAAACTGTTTACATAATCTGGGAAGATATTCCCAAGTTGTCTAAACTAGGAAATTAAAATGAAACTAAAACATCCAAATATCCTCTAAACTGTCCATCAAATCTAATGCAATTTTGGATTCACCTGAAATGGACCAAAAATAACAAGTTAGAGAGATATTTTATTAATAAAACAATAAAAATCTAATTCTACAGACTTAGCTACAGAATCATCTGATTCTGTAGCTAGTCTAAAATAAGATACAAAATCAGAATTGAAATTTAAATCAAATCTTTTAAGAAATTCCATTCAATTGACATCCAATAATTACTTGAGAACAAATCATTTGAGATTAAAAGGATTTTATCATTCAACATCAAACATGATAAAAAATGATTCAACCGAACACAAAGATAGGAATACTCTGTTCTTTTGTTACCACAAAATCGGGTCCACAGAGTCATAATCGAACAGTAATAAGATTATTTCATATCCAATTGAAACTGATAATCAAACATATCGTATGTGATTGTTAAACAAGAGATACGATATAATCCAACAGAATCATTTTCCAATCGTTATAGCTGTAACGATATAGCAAAAGATTCATATCATTTAATTGAATACAAGGATAGAAATAATCTGTTTTCGATTATTGTCATAAGTCGGGTAAATGAAATCATAAGTAACATCATCATAATCGTTTCTCAACAAATCAAATCCATTTGTTATGAGATCGTTTTGATATTCAATTGAAAATAGAACAAATCGCAAACACATCGTGACACTTGTAAATCGAACAGGATTATCACGATAATTGTATAGCAAGTGATTTAGGCTGTGAATGAATCCAAACAATAATTGACTCGTAACAAAATCATAACAGGATCAATCAAACATGATATGTTATAGATTTCGATCATTTATCATTGCACAGTAAGCAAACAGGATCGATTAATTTTGATCAGAATCGTTTCAATCAAGTGAATCATATCAGGGTTTGACCAATTCATTTCACAAATTTAAAATACAGAGCATCAATTATAATCTGAACTTAACTCATAGGACAATCTTGCCAAATTAGAACAAAAGCGAATCAATTAGCTAAGATTTTCACATAGTTGTTATGATTCGGATTCATTTCCAATTCGGGCGCGAATGTTATTTGAGCGTAATGTTTTCATCAAAGAGACAGAGTCATTATCCTTAACTTTGAAACAATCAAAGATAGAACATCACACGACACAGCATCGTAACAAGTATCCTCCTGAAACACTTACCAGTCATAGCATACCAATGATAATGAAATTGAATCCGAGCAAAATCGTAACAATCAAACTTAATCAAATCATTTACCAACCATAGCATATGTATCATAACCAAATCAAATCCGAGCATGATTGCATTCTAAACTAAATATGAAAAAATTTCTTTTCAAATCGGATACAAACCAATTCATTTGAAGGAAAACAATTAATTTAACAAGGCAAACCAATCAATCAAATGCAAACGAAGATCACTCAAATCCAATCAAAATCTATTGATTTCCATACTGGGCATCATCAGATCGTATATCGAATCGAAACTTCTTTTTATTCAAAACAAAGCTATATATAGAATGCATGCAATATAACAGAGCTATTCAAGATGTGAACATAACTGTTTAAAAAATGAATTCAAATCGTTATACCAAACTAGATTATTTACAAAACAAAACGATGTCAAATTTTGCATACCTGTGTAGCGACGAGGCTTCTTGTTTATACCAACTTGGAATTTACAATAGTCGTGGCTGATCCCACGTTCTTGAACAGGATGGAGCCGGTTGTCTTCTGTTTCTTATCCACGACTTGGAGCTTGGCCTTTTGACTGGTTAGCAGTGCAATCTGGTCTTCCAGTGACTAAATCTTTGATTGGAGTATCGAAACATCAATATAATATTGTTCTAACCATGAATTGCATTGATCACAGGGTGACTGTGTAGGTTTAGATAGAGCAGGCGAGGGTTTGGCCAAATGACCGAGGGTTTCACGAGGCAACTTAAAACATGGGTAGTTAGGGTCGTCTTTTAGGAAGGGGGGTAGGTTTGATACAAAATCATAAGGGGGTTCGTGACACAAACCTTGCGAATAGGGGTATTCGCTGGCTAAGAAATGCTCCACTTCCGAATCAAAGTCCTCACTCAAGACGATAGGGTTTGGCTCAACAGGAGGTTTTGGCTTGTTCCTTGCCATCCGTGAAATGAGTCGGGCATTCCTTTTCCCTTTAGCATTTGCAGTGAGGTTAGCCTTGGGCTTTTTGCTCATGGGTTTCTTAATAGCCTCTGCACTCTTAGTTACAGCGTCGGGTAAGTCGACAGGAGGGTTGGTCGAGGGTTTAGGTAGTAGGAGGTGTAAGGGTACAGGCGATTCATCCTTAGTCTCAGTTACCACAGGTTTATCAACCTGTACAGGGTCGGTGTCCTCAAAGCCATTACGGGCGATGAAGACCTTCCAACTATCACCAAGCAAACTCAAATGATAAACAACGATGATCTTTATAAGCCCATGATGAAACAGGCTGTTGTCAGCCTTGAGCCTTTTATATTTTTTGGACATCTTATACAGTCTCTGATGAAAATAGAACGGCATGTTTAGAGGATACCCTATAAAAATCATCAATAGACGCAGGTGGTAGAGGAACACTAACCCGTATCGACCTTCGCAGGTCACGAACTGCTTAATTATCATCAATAAATCGTGCCATCGTTGTTTAATCATAGTTACGGGCATACCTCTATTACAGGAGGTGATTTTGCGCGATTGAAACAACAATGTCCACGACACTTCCTCAACCTTGCAATTCTTAAACCAACACTGTCCCGAAGGAGCTAACCCCGTAGCCGAGCTGATGAACTATTCATCAATATCTAACTGTACATCACCTACCTTGGCTCGACAACCATCAAAGTTCATGGAAAACTGTCAAGCTACGCAAAGGTTAAAACCACCAAAACGTTTCACGAAGGTAAGCCATTCACTGTCTGGCAAATCTTGGCGAGCATTGTCAAACATTAACAGGGCCTGGTTGCCATTGGGTTCAACTCGCACGACTGGGGCCATGGAGCCGAATGCATGGTAAGGGAAGGGTTTGAATTCACCAATACACACAGTAACGGAGCTACCCGAACCAACAACAATGAACGAGCCAAAAGGGGTAAGCATAAATGCGCACATGAGAAGGTGGTGGAGTCTGCCATGAAAAATATTGATTATCCAAGTACAACCATAAATTTTCATAGCTGCTCACTCCATAATAATAATTCAACCATCAAATCGTGTGCCCAACTAATGAAATCAAATGTGTATACCAATACGTGCAAACACTATGCCATAGTGTTTAAACACCCAACATACAAATCAACACCAACATCAACTATGCGCCAATGTATTGATTCATATAAACAAAGTTTAACCAAGGTGCCAAAATGATATTCATATTAGTTGACAAGCCAATAAGTTATGAAAATATTAACATAGGGATTACATCATATATATATATATATATATATTTAATCAAACCCCTATGCATAGAATCAATGATCAGACAAGTGATAAAAAGTGTAAATCCAAATGCTCAATGCCTTACAAACTCAATAAAATCAAGTTATGCAATCAATATAAGAGTGTCCAATGAGCAATAGTTCGAAAGTCCTTCCAGCCACATAATGATAAAAAAAAGGTAAATGCAGTAGGCATATCGATAAAAATATCATGACAGTTCAGATAGTGATCAAAATGTGACCTCGAAAGGAGAAGTTTTCACGCTTATAGTCATGAAAACTTAACGAAGACAAATGTGCGAATGTCGCAAGAAATGAAAATGTCGTCTATTTGAAAAATGTGACGAAAACTTGATGTTCGCAAGACATAGGTGTAGGCAGCTTATAGGATAATAGAAAAAAGTGAATTGGCTGCCAACACCGCCATGACAAACTAGCAGAGAATTGCTCATGCAACTCAAAAGAATAGGGAAAATAAAGCTAAATTATGGATTCAAAATTATGTGGATGACTCGATTTTCTCAAAAATCACAGGCACTAGTACTTCAAAACGGGCCTGGGACATCCTTAAATCAGCCTACCAAGGCAATGACAGGGTCAAAACAGTCAAACTGCAGACCTTGAGGACACAATTTGAGACATTAAGAATGACAAGTCTGAAAATGTGGATCAGTTTATGACCAGAGTCATGGGAATCATGAACCAGATCAGATTGACTAGTGAAGCCATCACTGATCAATGCATTGTTGAGAAAGTCCTCATAAGTTTACCAAAGAAATTTGAAATAGTTGTTACAACAATTCTTGAATCCAAGGATTTGTCACATTTTTCAACAGATGAACTAACTGGTTCCCTGGTGACACATGAGACCAGACTGCATCTCATGGATGAGTCAATCTCCAATGCTTTCAAAACACAATTTTCCTTCAATAGAGGGAGAGGCAAAGGGTGAAGCAGAAGTCACCAAGTAAGAGGGAGCAATCACAGTAACCCTCATTCTAGTGGAGGACACAGACAACAGAATTAGAATCAGAGTTTTCAGCCTCAAAGAGGCAGAGGGAGAAGATCAAATGGAAAAACAAGCATACAATGCTATTACTTCAAAAAGTATGGGAACTATGAATCTAAATGCAGGAAGAATCAAATAGATCATCTCTCAGGAAGAGCACATGTGTCAAATCATACGGGAGAAACCTCAAAAGGTATGTTTCTCTCATGTCACAAGTCTGAAGAACAACCTAAAGATCTTTGGTTGCTGGATAGTGGATGCAGCAATCACATGACATGTAGAAAAGATTTACTTTCATGCATTGATTCTTCAATCCCATCTGATATTACACTTGGAAATGATTCCTTAGTCAAGGTTCAAGGAAAAAGAACTATTCCTATTCTTACTAAACAAAATGTAAAGAAGGACATAAACAATGTTTATCATGTTCCAGATCTGAAACATAATCTACTAAGTGTAGGATGGCTCATTGAACAAGGCTATAAGGTACTCTTTGAGGGAGCATATTGCAAGATATATGACAAAATCCCAAGTAGAAAATTGATTTCTGAAATCCACATGACTCAGAATAGGATGTTTCCCCTTATAGTCAGAACTGCAAATCTGATTCAACCATATGCACAAAGTGCATCCACCCTGAATGAAACAATGGTTTGGCATACAAGATTTGGACATCTACCCTTTAAGAGTCTAAGTCTTCTTCAGAAGCACTCCATGGTCAAAGGTCTTTCCATCTTCAGAGAACAAAACTCCCCATGTGAGTCTTGCATACTTGGAAAACATAAGGGAACTAGTTTTCCACAGTCATCTAATCAATCCAAACAACATCTCGAACTAGTTTACACTGACCTATGTGGACCAATGCAAACAGAGTCCATAGGTGGTAGATTTTACTTTCTAACGCTTATTGATGATTTTAGCAGAAAAATCGGGATCTATTTTCTCAAACACAAGTCTGAAACTTTTGCAAAATTCAAAGAATTCAAGGCAGAAGCTGAAAAATAGAGTGGCAAATATATAAAAGCACTCAGGTCCGATGGAGGAGGAGAATAAAACTCCAATGAATTTGCAAATTTATGCAAATCACAAGGCATTATCATGCAAACAACAACCAGGTATACTCCACAACAGAATGGAGTGGCTAAAAGGAAAAATCAGACAATAATGAATATGGCAAGAACACTTCTCAAAGAGAAAAGTTTGTCAAATATTTTTTGGGCTGAAGCAATAGCATGCTTAGTTTATCTCTTGAATAGATCTCCAACCATAAGTCTAAAGATGAAAGTCCCTCAAGAAGCATGGAGTGGGACAAAGCTAAATGTTGCACATCAAAGGACATTAAGATGCATAGCATATGCTCACATACCTTCCGAATTAAGGAAGAAAATGGACGATATAAGTGAAAAATGTATCTTTATTGGATATAGTGAAACATCTAAAGCCTACAGGCTTTACAATCCAATCTCCAAGAAACTAATTCTCAGCAGAGATGGAGGACTAATCAAAAGAGAAGAGCATGATAGTAAAAAGAAAAAAATAATAATCAGAAGAAGAGAAAATGCATCACACAGTTAAAAAGAAATGAAGAAATATCCAAAAGAGAACAACATGACAGTACAAAGAAGAGATAAGGATTCATCAAAAGAAGCGAAAATGCATAACAGTAAAAAGTAAAAAAGAGAAGAAGGCGGAAAAAGAAAATTCGTTCGTGGAAAAGAAAAAGGATTAACGAATAATCGAAAGAGCAGAGGTTCCAGGGCCCAGAAGAGAAAATTGTTAAATATAATGTAACCTCAATAGGCTGACTGTACACTACCAACTGTCCTGGCCAGCTGTACTTTCTATTCTTTATTTTCTTGAGCCTATTTAGCTCAGCCATCTCCCATTGCATAGTATCTCTTCTTCACAACTTCTAATATATTGTTCTATTCTTTACTCTCTGCATTTTATTACTTCGCAATTTATCATGGTATCAGAGCTTCAGCTGTAAGCCTCTTCACACAGGCTGGAGAGAAACACGATCCTCACAGTGCAGAGCTTCACGGATCTTGAGAGCATGCGACACAGACTTTTTCATAAGTATTGGAGAGCTGTCCGCTATACTCTCAAAAGATCCTCGCAGGAAACTTCCATGAGGAAGTTATCTACTCATACACTCAAAAGATCAATGTAAGAAGCTCACGTGAGGTCGCAGAGTGCACTACACTCGAAAGTTTCAAGGAGCAGAAACACGATAAGGAAGCAGAGATCGAGAAGGAAGAAACAATAAAGATTCTTGTTCATTTTTCAAAGAATCATCAAAGATTCACGAAGAAGAGCTGCAGGACACAGTAACATTTGAAGAACTCTAAGAATTCGTTCAAATTTGCTAAAGACTCCTGCAGAAGGTAGAATCGTTTAAAGATTTATGGGAATTCTCTCAAAACTGTCAAAGATTGCAGCAGAGAACAAAGAACTCGTGAAATTCTTTCAAATCTTTGAAAGATTCATGAATTTTTCTTCCACAAAAGAAAATTCCATCAAATGCAGCAAAGATCGCATCTAACGCGCAAAGAATAGCCATCACGGCCGTAAGATTCATCCTGCGAACGGATCCAGAGCGGGAAAGAAGTTCAAAAGGGATGAGGAGAGCGTGGAAAAGGCGAAAGAATTTCAGCTGTTAGATCTTGCACAGAGGACCGACAACCATTGGATCAATGAGAAGGTGCACGAGGTTTAGTCCTCTGAAGTGCACTGGAGAAATTTTGACTTGTGAAGTCACGAAATCCCGACAACATATGGACCTTCCATCAAGAGATATGTGGTGAGATCTCGACATTTCGCTAACTCGCAAGGTGTAAAGGTCAGAAGACTGTCGTAAGAATTCACAAATCGTGAAATCACGAGTCATTCTGGACCGTTCGATCGCGAAAGATCGTGATTCGTCGATCTGATCCGATTGCAAAATCGGGAATCGGGAGTTGGATGAGCAAAGGAGACTGCTCTCCAAAAACCCCGAAACGCGAAATCCCGACATCACGTATCGTGAAATCCCGAGAGGATTGTGATCCGTCCATCTCAGAGGATAGGTGGTAGCAGATCCAAGCCATCACTCCATCGGCATTTTGGAGTTTGGGATATCGGAGGTCTTGTTGACGAAAGACACTCCACGGTGAAAGTTGCAAAATCGTGATTCACGAAATAGCGATAAGATCACATCCATCCATTTGTTTGGACACGTGGCAGACATCGAGGAAACCGTCGACATCTCGGCAATCAAGGTTCTCAGCTGACAGGGAATTTGGAGTCGCAAGTCATGAAATCACGAAACGACGAGGACCGTCCATCTTGAGGGGACACATGGCTTAAATTCGAGGGCTCCAGAAAAGTACTGAAAGGGGAGAGTCCATCAACACATCAAGATTCAATAAATTGTGAATCCTGAGGACAAGAAGCACGAGCATTTTGGAATTGCGAAGTCCGAAATCCTGAAAGGAGGAAAGCTCCGTTATGGGGCCCAGTTGATGTCATCTCGTCAAAACGAGGAATCAGGTTTCTTTATGGTGAAAAACCTGTAAACGATTGGAGCCGTCCATTTTGAGGAGACACGTGGGTGAGATCAGGAGAGCTAATCGACACACCAGGGTTCGGCGTTTCGTGGATCCTGGAGACGAGACGTCCGGAATAGATCAAATCGCGAAATCGCAAGGAGAAATCAGGACCGTCCAATATAGGAGGATGCGTGGTGGAGATCAATGCAATCGAGAAATTTCCCAAAAGAAAAGGTCATCCATCGTGAAATCAAGAATCGGGAAATCAGGGATTCCGTGGACAAGAGGTCCAATACATTTCGACTCTCGAAACCCTGAATCCTGATAAGAGGTTTGATTGCGGTCTTATGAGTTCTGGTCATAAGATCTGGACCGTCAGATCATCAACAGATCTGGACCGTTGATTTTTCCAAAGGAAAATTTCGCATTTTGGGAATTTGAACGACAAAGAACCGAAAAATCCCGTAGAGATTTAACATTAAGGCACGTGGTCACATTGAACAGAGACTAAGTGCCAATTCAAGGCTGATAAGCTCTCATCAGCAATTGAAAGTTGAAGTGTTCATAGGACTCGTCTAACAAAGTCCCGAGGTCAAATCTCGCGAAGCCAGAAACTCACGACGTCGACACTCGCCAAATCTTGCAACACAACGTTCCGAAATACCTGCAAGCTAGCAGCGGACCTGGGTTTAAGAAAAAGAAAAAGGTAAACGCAAAATTTCCCTCTGTTTTTTTTTTGCAAAATTTTTAAATATATGGCGTCGTCTAGCAATTTAGGACCAACTCAGGGTTCGATTCTTCTTGGAAAGAACTATGAGTTATGGTCTCTTCAAATGAGATCGTTCTTGCAAGCACAAGAGTGCTGGGAACCAGTGGATCTTGGATATGTGGAACCATATCCAGCAGCCCTTTCTGCCAGGACTAATCCGCAGAGAATTTCTCAGGCAACACAGAGGAACAAAGAAAATAAAGCTAAATTTTGGATTCAAAATTCTGTGGATGATTCAATCTTCTCAAAAATCACAGGCGCTGGTACTTCAAAATAGGCCTGGGACATCCTTAAATATTCCTACCAAGGAAATGACAGGGTCAAAATAGTTAAACTACAGACCTTGAGGACGCAATTCGAGACTCTAAGGATGACAAAGTCCGAAAATGTGGATCAGATCATGACCAGAGTCATGGGAATTGTGAACCAGATCAGACTGACTGATGAAACCATCACTGATCAACGCATTGTTGAGAAAATCCTCAGAAGTTTACCAAAGAAATTTGAAATGGTTGTAACAACAATCCTTGAATCCAAGGATCTGTCAAGTCTTTCAACAGATGAATTAATTGGTTCTCTGGTGACACATGAGACCAGACTGCATCTCACAGATGAGTCAATCTCCAATTCTTTCAAAACTCAATTCTCCTTCAACATAGGGAGAGGCAGAGGAAGAAGCAGAGGTCACTAAGGAAGAGGGAGCAATCACAGTAACCCTCATTCCAGTGGAGGTAACAAACAATAGTATCCGAATCAAATTGTTCCAAGGTCAAAGGAAACAACAAAAACAACATCAGAATTTCCAGCCTCAAAGAGGCAGAGAGAGAAGATCAAATGAGAAATCAAGCATTCAATTCTATTACTGCAAAAAGTATGAACACTATGAATTTGAATGCAGGAAGAAGCAAGTAGATCAGCTCTCAGGCAGAGCACATGTGTCAAATCACACAAGAGAAAACTTAGGAGGTATGTTTCTTTTGTGTCACAACACTGAACAACAACCTAAAGATCTCTCGTTGCTGGACAATGGATGTAGCAATCACATGACAGGTAACAAAGAATTACTTTCATGCATTGATTCTTCAATCTCATCTGATATTACACTTGGAAATGATTACTTAGTCAAAGTTCAAGGAAAAGGAACTGTTCCTATTCTTACTAAACATAATGTAAAGAAAGACATAAACAATGTCTATCATGTTCCAGATCTGAAACATAATTTGCTAAGTGTAGGATAGCTCATTGAACATGGCTATAAAGTACTTTTTGAGGGAGCATCTTGCAAGATATATGAAAAAATCCCAAGAAGAAAATTAATTTTTGAAATTCATATGACTCCCAATAGGATGTTTCCCCTTACCCTCAGAACTGCAAATCTAAGTCAACCATATGCACAAAGTGCATCTACCCTGAATGAAACTTTGGTTTGGCATACAAGATTTGTACATCTACCATTTCAGAGTCTAAGTCTTCTTCATAAGAACTCCATGGTCAAAGGTCTTCCTATATTTAAAGAGAAAATTCCCCCATGTGAGTCTTGCATACTTGGAAAACATAAGAGAACTAGTTTTCCATAGTCATCAAATCAAGCCAAACATCATCTTGAACTTGTTCACACTGACCTATGTGGACCAATGCAAACAGAGTCAATAGGTGGTAGC
>ML809002.1:105666-124665 GCA_009831015.1 Picea engelmannii
CTTCAACTTCCTTGATTCATAACATATGACAAACCCATTTTGACTGAGGACTCCACCAAGTCCTTCATTACATGCATATGTGCATACAATGAAGTCTTCATTTGGGTCTGCAATCCTTAATATTGGAGCACTTGTCAATAATTAATTCAATTGATGGAAACTCTTTTCACAAACCAATGTCCACTGAAACTTCACCCCCTTTATTTGCAAGGAAGTGATTGGGTGTGCAATCTTTGACAATCCTTCAATAAATCTTTTGTAGCAGCCTACAAGACCCATGAATGATCTTACCTCTGTCACATTCTTCGACGCTAACCATTATCTAATGACTTCTATCTTCTCAGGATCCACTGCTATCCCATCGTTTGAAATGATATGCCCCAAATAATGAATTTATTTCTGATAAAATGAGCACTTGTTCAACTTGGCATACAAATGATGCTCCTTTAATACTTACAACACCATCCTCAAATGATGTTCATGCTCTTCCTCTAACTTAGAATATATAAGAATGTCATCTAAAAAGACAATGACAAACTTGTCTAAATATTCTCGGAAAACACCATTCATTAAGCACATGAAAACAACTGGTGCATTTGACAACCCAAATGGCACCACTGTGAACTCATAATGACCATACCTTGTCCTAAAGGCGTTCTTGCTGATATATTATTCTTTAATCCTTACCTAATGGTATCCTAATCTAAGATCTATCTTTGAAAATATCTTTGCATCCTTCAATTGATCAAAGAGATCATCAATCCTTGGCAGAGGATACTTGTTCTTAACAGTCACTTTATTCAACTGTCTGAAGTCAATGCACAATCTTAATGTTCCATCTTTATTTTTCACAAACAAGACTGGGGAACCCCAAGGTGACACACTTGGGTGTATATACCCCTTCTTCAGAAGTTCTTCAAGCTGCATTTGCAACTCCTTCAATTCTGGTGTACTTATTCTGTAAGGAGTCTTTGACACTAGAACTGCTCCAAGCATTAGATTTATAGAGAAATCAATGTCTTTTTGGGGGTAGTCCTGGTACTTCCTTGAACATATCTTCAAATTCTTCCAGGATTGCATAATCTTCCAAATTTGGTTCCTTATCTTTACGTGTCTCTTCTATATGAGGTGCAAATATTTTACATCCTTTTCTATAACATTTCTTCAACAACAATGCTGAAATTTCTCTAATGGTTATTGTTATGGGAATTCCCTGCACTTTCCTTAGTTTCCCTTCCTCATCCAAGAACGTAAATGCTTTGTTATGAAAGTATAAGAGAGCATGATGTTGGTCCAACCAATCCATCCCAATTAGACAGTCATAGGAACCTAAAGGCAATATGTTCAAATATTCCTTGGTGTTCAGTCCATCCATGTCCATGAGGCATGACTTAACCATCTCATTAACGTTTCTTTTGGATTCTGAGCCAACTGCACCAACTGGGATTTCCCATTCTTGCTTCTTGGAAAATGAAAACTTTCCACAATCTCTGGGTCTATATAACTATGACTAGCTCCTGAATCAATTAAAATAGCAATGGTTTGGTTGTTGATCATACCTTCCACTTCAATCATGTGGGACTGATACTATGGTTTCTTGTTATCCAGGTCTACATAGATCCTTGGCACATATCTTCCCATGTCCTCCACTGTTTCAGCTCGCTGTACATTGTGAACAACCCTTCCTTTTTCACTTATGTGAGGACAATTTATGAACCTGTGATCTCCTTTACAACCCCAACATTGAATAGGTGGTTGTTGATGCAGGAGCATCGCCAACTCATCAAGCGAGCCAACACATCAAGCGGAGATCAGCTGGATAAACAAACCTGATTTTTGAAATGCTTTGGGATTGTAGCACAAGTCTTTAATGCACCATTTATGAAGGCACATTTGTATATTGTATTGGACATTGAGCCTTAATCTCTCGTCCTTTGGTAGATAGTCGGCATTTAATAGATTTAATGCTGGTAGATAGGATGTTTAAGTCTAGATTTGATAGTTAGAGTCTGAGAGGGAAAACGGATATAGACACCCTCATTGTACCATTGTAGAGTAGTAGTGAAGAATAGAGGAAGCATTCTGGAGAAGAGAAGAGCAAGCAAAGAATATTGTGTGAAGAACACCCATGTACAGGCATTTGAATTAATAAAAGGAATCTTTGATTCAGACCCATGGTTTGTGTTGTTTTCTCCGTGTATTGATGTTGTGCTCATGAATGTTTGCCTTCTTGTTATGAATTTGCTTTGTATATGCTGTGCATGTGATTTCATGTTTCAAATTGAAGTCTGAAAGGGAGAGAGAATGAGTTTCAATTGTTTCTCTATCTAAGCCAAGAGATTCCTGCAAGGTGTGTAGTTGAATTCATCTGCAAGGAGTGCATTGATGAAGGCTCAGTATTCTAACACTTGTTCTCATTAACCCAGAAGTGGAAGTGGATTGTTGAAGCCGTGCAAGGAGTGTGCAGGCTGAAGAAGAAGTCTCAGTTGTGAATCTGAGAAGAAAGGAGGTCAAAGACTGCTGCTGCAGGAGTTGCGTAGAGTCGGAAGGATTCAACACTTGGGAAGTTGTTGAATGTTGAGCGCAAGGAGTGCGCGCAAGTTCCTCTGAAAGAATCAGAGTGGAAAATCTCAGGAGGTATAACACTGTCGTAATATCTTTAAAGAAGAGTGTAGGATTTTTGTGTCGAGGAAAGTTCGAGTAGGAGATGCAAGTGCAAGTGTCAGAGGACAAGTTCTGAGAAAGAACATTTAGGCTTCTCAATAAATCCTCAAAGAGGAGGAATCGACTGTCCGTATTCGCAGAGGAACCCATTGAAATCCCGTCAACCATTATATCTCAGGAAGTTGCATAGGGTTTAAGCCTAAAGAAGCAGAGGAAGAACCTGGAGGAGACATCGGGATATTGGCATCATCGGGTCTTCATAAGGTAAGAATTGGAGACCTTGAAAGTCCCGAAATCCCGAGAAGGGATCCTAGCCGTTGATCTTGGTAGGACACGTGTCAGCACTCGGGGAAGTCATCGGGATTTTGGAGGCATCGGGGTTTTACAAGTCGAGAGAACTAATACCTTTGGAGTCTCGAAACCCCGAAGGAGAATATCAGCTGTTGATCTCAGCAGGGACACGTGGCAAGAGATCCCAAGGAGTCGGAAATCGGAGCATCAAGGTTTTCGGAGACAAGAGACTCGAGCATGTTGAAATCACGACCCATGATTTCCCGATAGGATCTGAGCTGTCCAAACCGCAGGGACATGTGGCAAGAGATCCCAGAGAGTCGGAGTTCAGGATATCGGGATTTTAGGAGTCGTGAAACTCTTTCA
This sequence comes from Picea engelmannii, assembly GCA_009831015.1. Lineage (NCBI taxonomy): Eukaryota > Viridiplantae > Streptophyta > Pinopsida > Pinales > Pinaceae > Picea > Picea engelmannii. The sequence goes on from ML809002.1 coordinate 108,988, forward strand.
TAACGGAATCGCGATCCGCGATTTACCGATATGGTCAGAGCCGTTCGATGTAAGGGACGCGTGTCCGAGGATCCGAGGGAGTCGGGGTTCAACATTTCAGGGTTTTCGAAGACAAAGGAACCGTCACCTCAGGAATCGCGAAACTTTGATACGCAATTTCTCGATCACCACTGGAGTGTGAGCCATAGGCGCCAGAGTATAGGATAGGTGTTGGAGGATCAACCCTCGCTGGAGTCAATGCCAGGTGGCATCGGGGATTGGAGAGTCGGGGATCCGTGAGACCAGTGGATCATGACAGCGCGAATGTCGATTTCTCAACGGGGAAATTCCCGATAAGAGCAAGGAAACACGTAGGTGAATATTTCATCGGGGTTCGGGGATTTGTGAGACTCGATCCCGTGAGCTCAGGACTCGCGATCTTGCGAGGTCCGATTTCTCGATAGAACCAGGGGAGATCATAAGGATAATCCTGTGGGCATTGGAAAGTCCCGATAAGGTATTTGAAGAGCATTTTATCTCTTCGGGCCGAAGGAAGAGAGGTCCTATGGGAGCGGATGTGCCCTGGGGTGGCGCGTTCACATCAAGTGGTATCAGAGCGAGAAAGTTTCTTTGTTTTCTATAGCAGAGAAGAAAAGAAGATTTCACCATGCTTCCGAGGAGAGAAAGACAATCACCCAATCCAGAGGATAGGGGAAACCAGAGAGGAAGAGGGAGACAAGCACAGAATCCAGACATGGAGAGGCAGATATGTGATCTCCGAGAAAGATTAGAAGATATGGACGCAACGCAGAGACGCACAACCAGTGCTGGAGATCTAAGTGACTCCGAAGGCGAAGTTGAAGTTGAAGTTGAACAACAAGGAGAAGTTGCAGCCAAAGATGCATCCAATGAGTGATTAATTAAAGCTATCTCCCAGATGAGTTCAAAAACAAAGATGGACATTCCATCTTATGAAGGAAGTTTGGATGCAGAAGAGCTTCTAGATTGGATTAGAGCTCTTGAAACCTACTTCGATTATGAGGATATCGAAGAGGATAAAAAGGTTAGGCATGCTGTCACACAATTGAAGGGACACACATCATTATGGTGGGACGAGCTTCAAGCAGATAGATGTTCCAAAGGCAAGCAAAAGATCAAAAGCTGGGATCCAATGATTGCGAAGATGAAGGCAAAGTTCATTCCAAGGGACTATCAAATCACACTGTTTAGGAGGATGCAGAACCTGAGACAGAAGCTAATGACAGTGAAGGAGTATACTGAGGAATTTTACAAGCTAAATATCAGAGCAGGTCATCGGGAGAGCGATGATGAAAAATTTTCCAGGTATATGAATGGCTTGAGATACGATATCCAGGATGAGATGAGTATGACAACCATCAGAACGGTGGAGGATGCGTATCAGATGTCATTGAAGGCTGAAGAGAATTTGAACCATAAGCCAGCACAGCGAAGCCGAGGTAGGAGCCAGCCAAAAGGTAAGTTAGTTGCCCAAGATAGGTTCCAGAAATATAAGGACGACTGGAAGAAGCCTCAGACTAGAACAGAAAGAGGGGGAAGTTCATAGTGAGGTCAGCACGCTGAACAACGAAGGCAACAGACAGAACAGAGCGGAGGATATGCTGATAATAACACATTTCCTCGTACCAGAGGTAGAGGAAGAGGCAAAGGTGGAGGCATCACATGCTTCACATGTGGAAAGAATGGACACAAGGTAGTTGACTGTCTAGATAGGAAGAAGGATGGAGAAGAAGCTCACATTGCCAAAGCATAGAGGTGAGATGCTGAAGCAAAAGACGTAGAAGATGGAAGGTCGTTGATGATGCGTAAGGTTCTCTTAACACCCGAGAAGGAGGTGGAGGACACGGCTCAAAGAAATGGACTTTTCAGAACCACATGTAAGACCAAAGATAGGAAATGCAAGGTTATTGTGGACAGTGGAAGCACAGATAATCTCGTTTCAAACGAGATGGTGGAGAAACTAGAGCTGGAGACAATTGATCACCCGAGTCCATACAAAGTCTCATGGCTACAGAAGGGACATTAGGTAAATGTCACTAAACAATGCTTAGTTGACATCAAGATAGGAGGATATAATGATAAAATACTCTGTGATGTTATTCCTATGGATGTATGTCATTTATTTCTAGGCAGACCATGGCAATATGACAGGAACGTAGTTCATGATGAGAAAATGAATACGTATACTTTGGAGAAGAATGGAAGACCACATATGCTACTTCCAATTAAAGACAAAGAAGTAAAACCATAATTGAGGAATACTGTACTTCTCATGAGTGGAAAGGAACTTCTGGTGGAAGTAAAGAAGAAGGAAGATCCACAATTCTTTGTGGTCAGGAAACCAAGAATTGTTTTGACCAGCACAAGAGTGGATGATTTTCCAGAATAGATTCAGGAACTGCTGGAAGAGTTCGTTGACATTGTGGTAGACGAATTACCTCATTCGTTTCCACCGATGAGGAGTGTGAGTCATCATATAGACCTCATACCAGGAGCCAATTTGCCAAACAAAGCTGTGTACAGGTTGACGTCGCAGGAGAATAAAGAAGTTAAAAGGCAAGTACAGGAACTATTGGATAAAGGACTGATCAGGGAAAGTTTATGTCCATGTGTCGTTCCAATGGTACTAAGTCCAAAGAAGGATGGAGGTTGGAGAATGTGCACTGATTCCAGAGCCATTAACAAGATAAACATCAGGTATAGGTTTCCATTGCCACAGATGGATGACTTGATGGACTGTTTAAGTGGAGCAAATTTTTTTTCAAAGGTTGATTTGAAAAGCAGATACCATCAGATTCGCATGAGGGAAGGCGATGAGTGGAAGACAGCCTTCAAGACAAACAAAGGGTTGTACGAATGGCTAGTCATGCCGTTTGGCTTGACGAATGCACCGAGTACCTTCATGAGGTTAATGAATGAAATTCTGAAGGAATTCATTGGGAAATTTGTCATTGTTTATCTAGATGACATATTGATTTTCAGTAAAACAAAAGCAGAACATCTGAAGCATTTAGCTGCAGTAATGAGGAAGCTAGAACAAGAGAAGTTGTTGATCAACATGAGGAAATATTCATTTATGAAGACAAAACTCATTTACTTGGGGTTTGTCATATCGACAAATGAATTGAAGATGGATCCAAGTAAAGTGGAGGTAATTAAAAATTGGCCATCATCGAGGAATATTTTCAAGGTGAGAAGTTTTCATGGAATGGCTAGTTTCTACCAAACATTCATCAGGAATTTCAGTGGAATTAGTGTAGCGATAATGGATACCATCAAGAAAAGACATAAATATTTTCATTGGACTGAAGAGGCGGAGAAGAGTTTCAATCTGTTGAAGCGGAATATCACCGAACAACCGGTTTTGGTGTTGCCGGATTTTATGAAAGTGTTCCAAGTGAAATGTGACGCAAGTGGCTTTGCCATAGGAGCGGTCTTGAGTCAGGAGGATAGACCTATTGCATATTTCAGTGAGAAGCTGGATGAGGAAAAATTAAAGTACTCCACGTATGACAAAGAATTTTATGCTATCATACAGGCGTTGAAGAAGTGGAGGCATTATTTGATCCCAAAAGAATTTGTTCTATATAGTGATAATCATGCATTGTAGTTTGTGACTCAACAGGAGAAGTTGAATCAGAAACATGCTAAATGGGTAGAGTATATGCAGAATTTTACATTTGTAATTAAACACATTTCAGGTACTGCTAACAAAGTGGCTGATGCTTTGAGCAGGAAGTGTTTGTTGCCGCAGGAGTTCCGAGTCAAAACATTGGGTTTTGAAAACCTTAGAGACATGTATGCAGGTGACACAGATTTTGCAGAGGCATATGAAGAAACTGAGAATCCAGTTCTCAGAGATAGAATCCCTTGGATAGATTATATGATCCAGGAGGGATTGCTATTCAGAGGCAATCAACTGTGCATTCTGAATTGCTCCATGAGGGAGAATCTGCTAAAAGAGAAGCATAGTGGTGGATTAGCAGGGCATTTTGGCCATGACAAGACATTTTCAAAGCTGAGCGAAGAATAATTTTGGCTGAGGATGTGAATAGATGTCAAGAGGTTCGTTGACAGGTGCAGAATTTGCCAGCATTCAAAGGGCAGGAAGCAGAATGCGGGATTCTATCAATCATTACCCATACCCGAGAGGCCGTGGGATGAAATCAGCATGGATTTTGTATTGGGATTACCTAGGACGCAAAGAGGACATGATTCGATCTTTGTGGTGGTTGACAGGTTTTCCAAAATGGTACATTTTATTCCATGCCAGAAGACCAGCGATGCGACTCATATCGCAAATTTGTTTTTCAAGGACGTTGTTAGACTTCATGGTTTACCCAGAAGCATAGTATCGGACAGGGATACGAAATTCATTGGACATTTCGGGAGGACACTCTGGAAGAATATGGGGACTAACTTGATGTTTAGTTATGCCTATCACCCTCAGACGGATGGGCAAACAGAGGTGGTAAATAGAAGTTTGGGAGACTTACTAAGAAGCTTGATGACAGAGAACCACAATAGTTGGGACAATGTGTTTCCATAGGCAGAGTTTGTGTACAATGACTCAGTGAACAGGAGCACAAGAAAAATTCCATTTGAGATTGTATATGGTAGGAAACCAAGAGGAGTATCTGAACTGAGGGACTCAGAGAAGATAATGACTAAGAGTGCAAGCACTGAAGAATTCACCGAGGCGATGAAAGAACTTCATAGCAGGGTGAAGGAGCGATTGTTGGAATCAAACTAGAAATATAAGCGCAGAGCGGATCAACATCGGAGACAACTTCAGTTCAAAGTTGTTGATCTAGTTCTGGCACATATGAGGAAGGAAAGGTTCCCGAGGGGAACATACAACAAGCTGAAAATGAAGAAAGTTGGGCCATGTAGAGTCCTAAAGAAATTGGGAGAAAACGCTTATGAAATTGAGTTGCCAGGTGAGATTGGAATATCTTCGACATTCAATGCCTCAGACTTATATCCATATAAGGCTGAGGAAGTAGGATCTGGAAGTGATGAACATCCAGAAATCCAGTGGCAGAAGCAGATGCCGATTGCAGAAAAGCCACAGATGGAGCGTATACTTGACAAGAGAGTGAGCAAAAAGACCAGGTAGAAGCAATACTTTGAGTATTTGGTTAAATGGAAGAACCACCCAGTGGAAGATGCCAGCTGGGAGACTGAAGTAGAGATTCAAAAGCATGGACAGACCATGCAGGAGCTCATAGACAGGAGCCCATGAAAGTTTTCAAGTCGAGGAGTGTGATGCAGGAGCATCGCCAACTCATCAAGCGAGCCAACACATCAAGCGGAGATCAGCTGGATAAACAAACCCAGATTTTTGAAATGCTTTGGGATTGTAGTGCAAGTCTTTAATGAACCATTTATGAAGGCACATTTGTATATTGTATTGGACCTTGAGCCTTAAGCTCTCGTCCTTTGGTAGATAGTCAGAATTTAACAGATTTAATGCTGGTAGATAGGATGTTTAAGTCTAGATTTGATAGTTAGAGTCTAAGAGGGAAAACGGATATAGACACCCTCATTGTACCATTGTAGAGTAGTAGTGAGGAATAGAGGAAGCATTCTAGAGAAGAGAAGAGAAAGCAGAGAATATTGTATGAAGAACACCCATGTACATGCATTTGAATTAATAGAAGGAAGCTTTGATTCAAACCCATGGTTTGTGTTGTTTTCTCCGTGTACTGATGTTGTGCTCATGAATGTTTGCCTTCTTGTTATGCATTTGCTTTGTATATGTTGTGCATGTGATTTCATGTTTCAAACTGAAGTCTGAAAGGGAGAGAGAATGAGTTTCAATTGTTTCTCTATCTGATCCAGGAGATTACTGCTAGGTGTGCAGTTGAATTCATCCGCAAGGAGTGCGTTGATGAAGGCTCAGTAGCCTAACTCTTGTTCTCATTCACCCAGAAGTGGAAGTGGATTGTTGAAGCCGTGCAAGGAGTGCGCAGGCTGAAGAATAAGTCTTAGTTGTGAATTTGAGAAGAAAGGAGGTCAAAGACTGTTGCTGCAAGAGTTGCGTAGAGTCGAAAGGATTCAACACTTGGGAAGTCGTTGAATGTTGAGCGCAAGGAGTGCGTTCAAGTTCCTCTGAAAGAATCAGAGTGGAAAATCTCAGGAGGTATAGCACCGTCATAATATCGTTAAAGCAGAGCACAGGAGTTTTGTACTGAGGAAAGTTCGAGCAGGAGATGCAAGTGCAAGTGTCAGAGGACAAGTTCTGAGAAAGAACATTTAGGCTTCTCAATAAATCCTCAAGGAGGAGGAATCGACGGTCCGTATTCACAGAGGAACCCAGCAAAATCCCGTCAACCATTAGATTTCGGGAAGCTGTGCAGGGTTTAAGCCCAAAGAAGCAGAGGAAGAACCCGGAGGAGACATCGGGATATTGGCATCATCGGGTCTTCATAAGGTAAGAATTGGAGACCTTGAAAGTACCGAAATCCCGAGAAGGGATCCTAGCCGTTGATCTCGGTAGGACACGTGTCAGCACTCGGGGATGTCATCTAGATTTTGGAGGCATCGGGGTTTTACAAGTCGAGAGAACTGAGACCTTTGGAGTCTTGAAACCTCGATGGAGAATCTCAGCCGTTGATCTCAGCAGGGACACGTGGCAAGAGATCCCGAGGAGTCGGGAATCAAAGCATCAGGGTTTCCGAAGACAAGAGACTCGAGCATGTTGAAATTGTGACCCGTGATTTCTCGATAGGATCTGAGCCATCCAAACCACAGGGACTTGTGGTGAGAGATCTTGGAGAGTCGGAGTTCGGTATATCGGGATTTCAGGAGTCATGAAACTCTTTCATAACGGAATCGCGATCCGCAATTTCCCGATACAGTGGGAGCCGTTCGATGTAAGGGATGCATGTCCGAGGATCTGAGGGAGTTGGGGTTCGGCATTTCGGGGTTTTCGAAGACAAAGGAACTGTCACTTGAGGAATCGCGAAACTCTGATACGTGGTTTCCCAATCACCACTGGAGTGTGGGCCATATGCGCCAGAGTATAGGACCGGTGTTGGAGGATCAACCCTCGCTGGAGTCAACGCCAGGTGGCATCGGGGTTTGGAGAGTTGGGGATCCGTGAGAGCAGTGGATCACGACAACGCAAATGTCGATTTCCCGACGGGGAAATTCCTGATAAGAGCAAGGAAACACGTAGGTGAATATTTCATCGGGGTTCAGGGATTTGTGAGACTCGATCCCGTGAGCTCAGGACTCGCGATCTTGCGAGGTCTGATTTCCCGATAGAACTAGGGGAGATCATAAGGATAATCCTGTGGGCATTGGAAAGTCCTGATAAGGGATTTGAAGAGTATTTTAGCTCTTCAGGCCGAAGGAAGAGAGGTCCCGTGGGAGCGGACGTGCCCTAGGGTGGCACGTTCACATCAGTTGTCTTGGACCTTGACTCCCTATGTTGATCGTTCTGGGTTCTTTAGTCATTTTCTATCCTTGTGGATTATTTTTGAAGAATGGTGTCTTAGCTCCCTTCTTCCTCTGATCCATATTGAATTTCTCTTTGTCTTCCCAAGCCTTTTGGAAAGATGGCCTTGCTTTCTGCTAATCATATACTCATTTAGCTCACCTTATGGTCTCTTCCAATTTCTTGGGTTCATCATACTATATTTTTCACTGATGAATGATGGAAATCCACTCAAATACCTTTGAATTTTGACTGTCTCATCCTTGATGAATGAGACATACTTTAGTAGTTCTAGAAACCTTCTCTCATATTCATCTATGGTCATACTTCCAAGATTGAGTTCAAAGAACTCTTTCATTTTCTTGTCATAGTATCTCTTAGTCAATTATTTCTTCTCAAAATACTTCTTGAATTCCTCCAAGTAACACTTTTATCTTTAATGTGCCGCACCTGCACAAGCTAATCCCACCACATGGATGCCTTTACTTTGATTTGATAAATAACAATTCTACCCTCTGCATGAGAAGAATAATTATGCAATTGAAAATACTTTCTCATGCCCATCAACCATGTTTCTTCATCGTCATCCTTCTTGTGCTCACCATCAAATGTAGGAGGTTTTATTTTATTCATTTCTTCTCGTAGCTCATCCACCCCAAACCTCTTATGCCTTATGATAGGGTATGGACTTGAGTTGCTGCATGTTATCTTGTTGGAATGCCTTGGGGAATGATGGTGGTGTCTGCTAACACTTCTTGCTTTTCTTTTCTCATTTGAAGGCTTGTGACTTCCAGATTTTCTTGAGCCACTCTCCTTAACCAATTTATTTTATATTATGTTCAAGCCCTCCAATAAATTCATGTTGAAGTCATCCTGCTTCTCCTTGGCTCTCATAAGCCTTTCATTATTAGCCTTATGGATTTGGACATCCTTATGCAAATTTTTAACGGTCTCTTCCATATTCATGTTTTCATTCCTTTCTTCTCCATGTCCATTAGAGTTTGTTCCTTCAATGCGAAAATGGACATCCATCCCTCTACTCTCATATGGATGATTGTAATTCTCCTGTGCCTCTTCCATTCCTATGGACTCTACACTAATCTGATCTAGTTGTTGTTAATTCTGCAAAATGTGTAGCCATCGAAACTTATCAGGTTAACAAGTCAACAATTTATGAAAAATATGAACCATTTTGGTTCAATATATACATCAGAATTATCTCTCATGATTTCCTAGTGTTATCACCATGAAAATTCTAGATAAGACCCAAGTCTTGAGAACATAGATGCGCGGTGCCTTCAAAGATACATCTGGGAAAAAAGGTGGTTTTTTGAAACCACTTTCACCAAGACACGGTATCACATGTTTCAAAATGTCAAAAACACCACTTGTGGAATGGGCGACAACTAGTCAGATCAACCCGTTTCACTCATTCGATACTTCACAACTATATGACGTCAACTAAATACCACCATATAATGAACTCAAAATCTAATCATTTGAAATGGATTATCCAAGCATGGAAACCCAATGCACTTGTACGTAGTCTGTCTATGATTCATAATTGGGATTCTATAACTACCAATCCTCAAGTATGGAGACATCAGTTTATCCATAAATGAAGTAATCTCCAAATTTCTCGACTTTCTTCTCTCTGTAAAAGCATTTCGGTATCCACAAACTGAGGTACATGGACCAGGATGAATCCAGTGAGACTGGTTATTCGGGTAACATGCTAGACTTTCCTATGAATAAGGAGAAAACGGTACTTGCTCACATTCTAGTGACTAAATTCCACACAGAGTCGGCTATAGACTCGCAGTTGGAAGTCAGGCTAAATCCCAGTATGAAGGATTTAGTCATCAATAGGCTAGATGCTAAGAAGAAAAGGAGCAAGCAGAAGAAGAAGGAAACCACAACTTAAATGATTGAAAGTGTTGGAGAGAACCAATTGGTCTGGTTAGATTCTTTAAAGGAGGAGATCGCTAATATGAAATGAGTCCTCAACTAAAATTTGGTATAATTCGGCGATTTTTGGAACAAGGGGGTAGCAGAGGTAAGGGACTCTAGAGATGATAGGCCTATTCTTAAACAATTCTTTTACAATATGATAAATGTTATCATTCCCTTTTTTTGTAATTTTGGGATTAATACGATTATATAAATGCAGAAGCGAACTTTGGACTATTTATTACAAGATTCTAACTGGTGGTGTTATGAGTCTTGTTCTTTTTCATAGTATGCTTTCCTTGTAAGCTTATATTTCACTTCCATCTGTCTGAATCAAAGGAATATAAAGCTCATAATTCTTCCCTGAAATTCTCTCGGCTTAACAATTTAGATTACATTTATTTCTTCACAACCAACTCTGAATTCATTTTAAATAATGCTTCGATGCAGTTGTGTGTTTCGTTTTCCTCTAATATCATGAAAATTTTATATTAACTCAAACTCATTGCCTTCCAATTGACTTCGTGTGCACAAAACATTCAACCTGTACACCCATATTTATCGTGAACAACAACACTACAAGGTAAATCATGCTTCCACACAACTATATCCCCTATGCATTTCTTCTCTGTCATGCCAATAACTTGCACGCATTACTTTTGCATTGTGCACCAATATCCATTGCGCACAGTTTTGGTACCACGCACTGATATTCCACATGCATTTCACCCTATGCATTGCACCATGCCGAAGTTCAATATGCCTCACCACACACAGTGATCTGCATGCACCATTGAATACATTGTCACGAGACAACTTATACTCATACTATGCGTGCACCAACCAACTCCTATGTGTTTTGCAATGTTGTGCACACCATGTGAACATTACTATGTGTGTGCTCACTGTGAAAATGCTAAATTTAGAGTGCGCATCTGCACATTATACTCTTCCGCGCGTCGCCACAATTTATTGCGCACACCTGCACACCAACATTTTTCATGCGGTGCCAAAATTTTCCTTGGATGCTCTGTGACTTGAAAATTTGGCCACTTCGAAATTAATCTTATGTGATTATTCACTTCAACTGGACATTTTCGGCCCATCCAGGCTTAGTGTTGGAACTAAAGCTCTGATACCATAAGGTAACACCCCTAACCTCACACCGGTTCGACGTGCCACTCCTCATATGCTTTACTTAGCTCTAAAACCATCTTTGTAACATTCCTAGCCTACAAAGGCCAGGCTATATGAGGGAACACTTATGTTCTCCTGCTGCGAAACATACTGTAACATACTCAGTATTCAACTGAGCTATGCCACATAAATTTTCTCTTCAAACTGCATGCAATTATAACATATACATACAACACTCTTGCAGAAGATTTACATATAACATAAACAAACAATTATGTTATGTAAATATACGATTTCATACTGAAATAACAGTAAACACATACATGCAACATATACAGGGAAATACCCATAAACATACAGGCAGTTATAATCACACATATGATAAACTATAACATAAGCACGCAAATAACAATGCAATAAGTAAATTTATCACACGAATGGTACTTATCTTGAAAATATTGTCACCAATTGCATATAGACTGTCCACGAACCTCCCAGCCTTAGACTACTTTGTTCATCACTCTCACCAGTGAGTCACCCCTCAGCTGGGACTAAACTCCACATGGGTAAAGGGATTCCTAACTAGGCTAAAGGATCATGGGCAACAGGAAAGAATCTGTCTCAGGTGCTCACTCAACTAACAACCTATAGTCTCTCATTCCCCACATGTATGTCCCACCCAAGGAAGTGTGCCCCTTCTCTGCTTAAAAGTCCCTTGGCTTCCTCACTTCCCTTCCAGGGCTTCAACAACAGGCCCGACCAAAAGTCTCAGAGCACTGTAGCTGCAGTTTAGCACCTTCAGGAATCAATTCCCTAGCAATTTTGTTGCTCAGAGAATTTCTCACGGGCATGAAAACCCACCTCTTCAATTTCCCATAGGCCTGAAAACCCGCTTCTTCAATCCCGCTCACAAGATAACCAGGTACACCAACAGGAAATGGTTATGGAAACAGGCTCTGATAGAGTGAAATGAATGTCTGAAGGATAACTGACTGTGTGAGTGAAAATGGTCATGAAATCATTGAATGGATGACTAAATGATGGAAGGAATCATAGGCGAGATCCTCATAAGAATGATCATGAGAATGATGGTAGGGATGTTCGTCTAAATTATGGTGAAGGTGTCCAAAGAGCTAAGTCCCCACGATATGTATGCATGTCCCCAACTTGACACTTGTCATGTTGGAAGCTACTTTGGTCCACTTGTCCCCAACTTTAGAACTTAGGATAAAATAATTATCCATACATTATGTTTTAAGAAATATTAATATAATATTACTTTTTGTCTTAAGCTCTATAGCTTAGCCCTTTCCCTTAACTTTTGGCCCTCCCTTTCCCTAACTGGTGAAGTTTAGTCCCCCATCTCTTTTATCGTGGTTGGTCTGTGTGCAATGATGTATTTTTTATTAATAATGAGACATATACAAAATAGGCACACTAGCCTAATTCCAAAACATAAGCATCCCAAATTATAATAACTGGCTCACCAGCCTATAATACATATCATATACACGAGGTTCATTGACCCCCATACTACACGCACTTTAGTTACTACGCATGGTGTTGGGTATGTGTTATATTCTTTGCATGTGTGTGTGTGGGTGTATAAGATATGACAATTGCGTCGTGTGCACCGGGAACTTTCCTACGTGAACGCCCCCCCTGGTTATGCGCAATAGCCCTATTTTTTGTTTGGGGGGGTCGTTTTTTCTAATTTTAGTGGATTTTGCTATTTTTAGCAGTTTACTAAAAATAATCCCAGTTTTAGGGATTAGGGTTTTGGTATCTACGGAATACCTAAAAAAATTGTATATATTGTATAATGAATGGTGAAATTTGATATAATGAATATAAGAAAGGTTTTCTTGATTGAGGGTTTCCAGTATAAAATCTTTGTGTACTCTGTGTATGAGCCATTGATTAAATTTTGTTTTTCTTAAGAATCTATATGCATTTCTTTAATTCATAGGTTTAAAAATTACATGTGGTATCAGAGCTTGTTTTTTTCTTCAGAGGGATGCCTTTGTTGTTGAGGGTTTGGCTCGGTATTGATAGATCAAGTTTATCTTGGTTCTGTGATAAACTTGGGTTTAGTGGGAGCTTTTGCAGTGGTTATTTGAGTGCAAAAAGAGGAATGGCAAGATCTTCTAGAATTGAGATAGAGAAGTTCAATGGTAAAAACTTTGAGGTATGGAAGCTGAAGATGGAGAACCTTCTTGTAGACAAAGAATAATGAATCGTTGTGGATCCTTGTACACATCCTACTAGTACACTGTCTAGTAGCACAAATGCTACTAGTGCACAACCTACCAGTACACAAACTACCAGTACACCACCTACTGGTATGTTGAAGGAAGATTGAGAGAAGTTGGACAGAAGAGCAAGGAGTACTATTCGACTTTTCCTGGAATATTTGGTGTTGTTGAATGCCTCGGGAGAATCTACAACCAAGGAACTATGGGATAAGTTGGGGAATTTGTATCAATCAAAGTCTCCGGTAAATAAGTTGTTTCTTCGAAAGAAGATGTATCATGTTAGGATGGAAGATGGAGATTATGTGACAGAACATCTAAATGCCCTTAAAACTCTGGTAAGTCAACTTGGCTCTGTTAATATTATGATTGCATAAGAAGATACGTGTATTACTTTGTTATGTTCTTTTCTAGACTCTTGGGATAATTTGGTTGTAGAAATAGGTAGTACCACTCAATCTACATTGAAGTATGAGGATGTAGTTGCATCCTTGTTATCTGAAGAGATGAGGTGAAAAAGCATGGATGGTCACAGCACAAATGCTTTATTTTTAAGAGGGCGTACCCAAGATAGGAACCCTGGTAACCCTTCGGGGTGGAGATCTAAATATATAGGTAAATATGAGTCTCTAGGAAAATCTTTGACGAAATTTTGGAAGTGTGGTAAAACAAGGCATTATAAGAAATATTGCAAGTCTAACAAGGTTGAAAAACCAAAGAGATCTGATAGTACCTCTTCCACAGAGGCGAAAACCTCCACTAAAGAAGGAAGTGATGTTTACCTGTCATCTACAAGTACACATGCAGACTGTGATGTATGGTTGATCGACTCAGGTGCATCATACCATATGACTCCTCACAGGGAGTGGTTCTATGAATATGAAAAACATGATGGTGGTGATGTATTCCTACGAGATGAATCGACATCAAAAATATTGGGACATGGAAGGGTTAAGTTGCTTCTAAAAGATGGAAGGATTAGAACACTTCCTAGGGTTCTTCACATTCCAAAACTTTCCAGAAGCCTAATATCTATAAAAAAGTTGGATGATGCAGGAGTGGATACTGTATTTGGAAAGAACACTTGCAAGATGGTACAAGGGGAAATGGTGTTGATGAGGGGAGTTTGGTGTGGAACTATGTACAAGTTGTTGGGAAACACTTATACTAATGGGTGTAATAGTTTTGTTGTCCTTGAGAAGATAAATAAAGAAGACAAGACCAATATCATCCCTGAAAAGAAGACCAAATTGTGGCATCAAAGACTGGGGAATATTGGAGAAAAGGGCCTTTGAACACTACACAGTAAAGGCATGGTTGGAGGTATGTCTAATTGCACTCTAGATTTTGATTTATGTGAACATTGCATATATGGTAAACAAAACTGAGTAAGATTCCCATCTGGTGCTACAAGAGAAAAGGGGATCTTAAAGTTGATACACAGTGATGTGTTTGGACATGTTCCTGTTCCATCCCTAGGTAAATATATGTATTATGTTTCATTCATAGATGATTTTTCAAGGAACACATGGATTTATTTTCTTAGAAATAAATCTGAGGTATTTGATAAATTTAAATAGTTTAAGGCTCTGGTAGAAAATTAGACAGAGAAGAAAATAAAGGTATTGAGAACAGATAATGGTGGATAATTCTATGGAAATGAATTCGAAGAATTCTATAAGAAGTGTGGTATAGCAAGGCAAAAGACTACTCCATACAGTCCTCAAAAGAATGGAGTTGCAGAAAGGATGAACATGACACTGATGGAAAAAGCAAGGAGCATGCTCAGCAGTGCCAAGTTGGGACAAGAATTTTGGGCAGAGGCAGTGGGTACAACATCTTAACTGGTCAATCGATCACCTTCATCAACATTGAATGATAAAACTCCACACAAGGTATGGTATGGACAAAAACCCTCTCTTCAACATCTTAGAGTGTTTGGTTGTGATGTTTATGTACATGTTCCAAAGGAAAATAGAAGTAAGCTAGATAAAAGGGATGAAAAGTGTATCTTTATTGGTTATAAAGATGGTGTGAAAGGTTATAATCTTTGGAACCTAGAAACCAAGAAAAATGTTTACAGTCAAGATGTTGTTTTCAGAGAGGTAAAAGATGTGTCCAAACATGAATTCCTACCAATGCAAGATGAACCTGAGAAAATAGAGCTTGAGTTGGATGATGCAAAAAATGAATTATCTGAAGAAGAGGAAGCAGAAGAAGAAGAAGAACCTCATACCCCAATATTGAGGAGATCAGTGAGAGATAAAAGGAAACCAGAAAGGTATAGTCCACCTGATTTTCATTCCAATTTTTCTTTATCTATTATTGATGATGATCCCAGAACTGTCAGGGAAGCAGTGAATTCAAAGGATAGTAAACTCTAGAAGAAGGCCATGGTTGGAGAAATGGATGCCTTGGATAAGAATGAGGCATGGGATATAGTTGAGTTGCTAGTTGGAAGAAAATATATTGGTAGCAAATGGTTGTTTAAGAAGAAGTTTAATTCACAAGGTAAAGTGGAGAAATACAAAGCTCTGTTAGTAGAAAAAGGTTATTCCCAGGTAGAGGGAATTGACATTGGTGAGATTTTTTCTCCTCTTGCTAAGTTAACTTCTATTAGATTTCTTTTATCTATTGTTGCTTCTTTTGATCTTGAAGTGGAACATATGGATGTGAAGACAACATTCCTACATGGGGATATGGAAGAAGAAATCTACATGAAGCAACCAGAAGTCTTTGTAGTGAAGGGAAAGAAAGAGTTGCTATGTAAGCTAAAGAAGTCACTATATGGTTTGAAGCAATCACCTAGGATGTGGTACCAAAAGTTTGACACATACATCCTTGGATTGGGATTTGTAAGAAGCAGGGTTGATCACT